>JAMKCH010039336.1:0-155460 GCA_023653785.1 Ophioderma brevispina | reverse complement strand
TGGACGCTATCGCAATTACACAGAAAAATAAGACGGAAGTAGGATACGCAGGAAATGTATTCACAATTGGATTCAAATGAAGAGGATATGACAACTCAGGACCACGATCTGTTTGGAAAAAAAAAACTGTTTAACATTGATTGTAAATTAGTTTAATAATAATTATTATGTACTTTATATTTTATGACATGTTAATGAGTTACCAATACCATATGTACAAGAATCCTTAATTTGTCAGGAGCCAAATTTTGTAGGGAGGGCGTATGTTGTGACGATAATTTTTATCATCAAAGTAAACGCTCTCGCTACTCGTGAAATTTAATTCACGTATATATTTTTTACATGCACGATAAGAGATGCTAACAATGAATTGCTCAGTCGATATTCTTCAGGGTCGCCTATTGTGTTCTTTGTTAGGCGACTCGTCTCGGGTAATAAAACGATCTGCAGGTTTTCTCTCGTGGTAGTTTGACTGTTCTCTTCTTCTCAGCAGCATCTCTTGGTGTAGAGGCTCCCAAATCATGTAGGATTTAGGCGAGTAACTTTCTCGCATTACAATTTGTCAATGGAATTTGTATATTCCTAACTCACATGTTAGTTTTACTAGTGTATGTCTTGCAACAGGAAACAAATTGCATATGCTGTTGAAGGTGAACTAAGTAATAAATATTATTTAAATGTACATGGTGTTTTGATATGGAATTTATTGATGTGATGTATGCGCACATGTTACGGGCCGTTCTAACGCCTAAAGAAATGGTTGAACCACTAGTTGTGTATTGAATTATTTAGAACCCTTACCAGACTAAGATCTGATGTGATATGATTAACCAATCCGTTACCCAAGCTTTGATCTCTCATCGAGTTCTTCCCGGTACTCCGCAGCAAATATTTTATCCAGCGAGTCCCCCCCCCCCGATTTCGGTATAACACTTTTTACCCCACTAGGCCTACGCCTTTCTTTCCCAACCATCCTATCGCTCCTTAATCTATAGGCCTACTATCTTTCCCAAGTTCCCATGAACCATCCAGAATGGATTTGGGCGTGCAATTTCCTAAAGAATATGATAATGATATCGAAATGAGCAAGTACAAAGGATCTGTTTAACACTTATGTTATATTCAGTTAATGTTATTTATAATAGATTCAACCCATCGTGTCACCGGAAGAAAGTTTAAGACTGCGTCAATTAGTTGGGGAAAAAGGCAGTGGCCCAATTTTTAACCTGTTTCATGAATGAACTAAAATAATTAGGCCTTTCAATTTTCACATAGAGTGCAAAGCCTTTTTGTGTTCCTTCATATCATGCATTCCAAAACACCGTGACAAGGCTTTGACAGGCGCTCAAAAGTCAGTAACCTTGAAGCAATGATTAGTGAAGCTATCAGAATGTTTTGAACATTAATGCATCTATAAATGCATTTACTTTTCTAAATGAGTTCATTAAACCTCAAAAATTTGTGTGTAATTTTTATCGCTATCGGACCACATTTCCAATAATTTAGCGTGGAATGTTAATTTCCATCCATTGCACATCCCCCCATTCAATGACATACCTTCTGAAAAGACAGAGGTGACCACGATGGGTTAAGGTACTATAGTTGTAAAAAGGTAACCAAGTAATAACAATTAGTCTATTAGCTATTTCATATATACCACCTTAATGCTGTCATGCTATACGCTAATCTCATGTAATCTAATAAACATGTTGCGCCATTATATTTGGCATGTGCCTTAGTAACTTTAAAAAAATAGTATACCATTAATTATGGTTGACTATAACTATTAATTCAATGAAGTATCCAGCACAACCAGCTAAGCAGCTATTGAAAAATTCTCAATAACAAAACTAAAAAGAAAATAAGTCGAAGCCATTGCACCCAGCTACTTTACCTGTCAATTAATTCAAACCCAAACCGCTTCCTACCTTTAAATCCTGTCATCCAAGCTTAATTGTATACTCCTTTATAGTCCACAATGTTAGCACTTAACCAAATCATCATAAAAATATTAAAGGTGCATTTCGTGATCCAAGCACTTCATGTTTTGTTTTTTTTGTTTCACTAGATATCCCTGGACAAAACTTTTATTTCTGTTGATTCTGACGGTGCGTTTTAAGTTTATCCAAATGTTTGCAGCACGCTGCCCCATTGGGAACTGTCTTGTTATTCCCTCCGCTTAAAAAACACTAAAAATACGGGAGATTAATCTCTTTTTTTTTTAAAATAAAATCCATTTAACACGTAAAATTACTGCGCACAATACGTACTTAATCCAACAATTCCAATGATATAAATCTCAACTTTTTTGTGGCCCGTTTATGAATCACACTTGTGATGTGAATGCTCCCTAACTGAATCAACTGATCTGCGTGGCAGAGAAGGCCCGCTGTGAGACAGTAGCACCGGATATTGTACGTATGCAACCCACATCAACAACATGCAAAAATAATACATACCAAGATGGCAAACACAACACCTTTGTTAATTGTTTAACCACATTTCATTATACTTTATAAATCATGCTGCACATGTAGAATATTAGTTACAGTAAGTGTTATTTATATCGTGTTACCAATACGTTTACAGTATATGTTTATGTATTGTATAGTGTTAGATAATTTATTATTAGCCGAATATTTTCACCTATGACATTCCAAATAAGACCTCCAGAAATATCATAAATTATTCCTTAATGTTATATGAGGGCGTTAGGTGCAATTCCTCATCCTGCCCTTAAATTGGGTAAATAACAACACGCTTGCTTAATAAAAACATTCAGCTCTTCCAAAATCTCCTCTACAACTTAATTGCTCCTTTTTATCTCATTAATTTTATAGCTCCTTCAAATTTAATAATTGTTTAACTTAAATTTCACCGATTTCAGTCAAAAAATGTCATTTTCCTTCTGGCTGACACCAACTAAGACAAGAAGTGTTAAAAACCAATTCCCTTATGCCCACCACTAATAGCGCACAATGGCATGAAAAATCAATCAACCACTTGCTAAACGTACCCCTCCGGCCTAAAAGTGCCATCTTCACCCATATTGCAACATCTTCTTATTTAAATACCATATTATATATATATATATATCTCTATATTCTTAAAGTTGCTTGTTTCGAGTTTTGTCCTATCGTGTTCTCTACTTGTTATGGAAGCCTGACACCTTACGGCGGTCCGGAAAGTGTGTTCTGTGGCACAGACTTCGAAGATATTATCTAAATTAGTCGCTGCGCGTGAGATTAACGTTAATTCATTCGTCATAGCGCATGCATGCAAATGAAACTAATCGCAAATATCTCCGGAACGAAGGGGTTCTATGAGATTTTTGCATCATAGGGTCCGTTACTATTTTTGTTTTGATATGTACGTAATTGGTCTGAACCTATAGAACTAGCGAGAAAATTGAACGTTTTCTCGGGTACTCTGTGCTCGCAAACACGGAAGTTAAAGCCAACATCAATTATTTGCTAAATCAGAAAATCAAAAATCATCACAAATCAGATTTTTGCATGCACTGCAACAAGTACAGGCATCCTAACATACCATGCAAATGATAAGAACCAGAAGCAACCTAATAAGGACAGAATTAGACAATTTAGTCATCACTGTCCGTTCGGACACTTACGATAACACGTAATTGAATGGGGAATCGCCTCCCGCACACGGGCCGTCCTCTTCCCCTTCTGTCAATATTCATTGGAAAATGTAACTTATGCGAATTCTACAACCTATCTTTCACCTTGAAGCTATTTCTTGCAATTTCACATATTTTTCAATCACTGATAGTGGCTTAACCGCAATCGCTATGGGCCGCATCTTTTCCCACATGCCTTTCGGTATTATCCCAGTCCTTGAGAATTTTCAAACGCCTGCGCCAACTTTGTTGTTTTCATTTTAAAACAGGATATCCGTACTTACCGGACTCGCCGTACTGACACCTGTACATCAATGACCATCAGTACCGTGGGAAATAACTTGCGGTTTTGATGGCTAGACGCGATTTGCATGTGCACGGCCATATTCAGTACGGCTTATTATAGTGGTTAACCACTATAACGCTATTTTTTATCTGTATCCTTGAGAAAGAAGGATTTTGAAAGCTAAAATTTCAGAAAAAACCTGAAAAAAATAAAAAAAGTAAAAAAAATCCAAAATTGATACTACTTCCGGGTAAATCAGGGGGGTTCCCAAAGACGATCGTAACAAGTAAGCACCTTAAATTACAGTCAAACCTCACAGCCTTAAAATGTCAACTATTTTATTTTTGTACACTCTCGTAATAAATATTTTATCACAGTAAAGTTATGGTCCACTGTGTACTTCTTCATGTACCTCGTCTTCACCCATCAACGCCATCTAAACGCGATGATTGGCTTTTTAAAGACTATTCTTGTTTTTACGTATATTGCGTATGTGGATCGTTACTCTCCACCATACTGACCCCTGCCCTTCCCATCCTCCCCAGCACCTTCTTCCATTACTACCCCACTACCTTCTTTCCCAACCATCCTATCGCTCTTATCTATCCCTAACCTCTTATCTCTATTATCTTTCCAACCCACCCCATCCTTCAGCCACCATACACCATTCCTACCACTACGAGTTCCGTTCCCAACCATCCTATCCATCCAATCGCTCCTATCCATCCAATCTATACTATCTATCCCAACCTTCCCTTCCTCCTCAGCCCCACCCACATAGGATGGTTGTGAAAGAAAGGCAGTATGGTAGGTAAAGTGGGGGCTTGGGAGGATTCGAAATGGTGGGAAGAGAGTAGATAGCAGGCTAGGGATAGATAGGATGGGATAGATAGGATAGATTGGTTGGGAAAGGAGGGTGAAGTAGGGTAGGAATGGTGGATGGGAGGACGGGTAGGATTGGGAAGATAGTATCGATAGGAAATAGGGAAGATGGATAGGATGTTTAGGAAAGAAAGGCGGCAAAGTAGGGTAGGAATGGTGCATGGGGGCTCGGGGAGGTTTAGAAATGATATTAGTTTTATTATGCATATGACTATTTTGTAAGAAAATGGCTATTTTTATTAGCATATACATTCCCTCTAACATCGAAGCATTTATGTACGGGTGCACACCACAAAATGAAATACGCGTAAAGACGCCTTTTCAGCGCAAAATTTTATGACTTTTCTTTATAAATATATTTAGTAGGCGTATCAATGAATTTAGTATCCAATTTTTTAAATTGTAAAACACACACACACACACACCCCCCCCACACACACACACACAACCCTACACACGGGCACTGCATACATTTACAAAACAACTGCTATGTAACAGATAGGCTACTGTACTGGTAATTAACGTGGGCAAGGACGAGGTTGAGCAAAGTTGCTTTAAATTCATTTCATGACAGCGATCAAGAATATATTTCTTACAGAAACATTTTTAATATCGATAGATTTATTTAGATGATGTTTATAATTGCAAGCAAGTGGGGTCAAGTAAGTGGGGTCAGTAAATGTACCAACCCCCTGATAAACTGGTTCTAATGTCTCTTTTTCTCAGTCCTGATTCCCTTAATACATCTGAAATCTTCCGTACACTGACGTTGTACATTTGCGCCAATTCCTGTCTGGTGCGCCCGAGTTCAACATAGTGACTGAGTTCCACTTCATCTATCTCGATTTTTCGTCTGCCACCAGCCGCCATTCTGCACTCAAGTAACACAATCGCCGCTGAGAACTCTCTTAATTCCCAAGACCTATTTTTAAGTCCAAAATACTTATATTTTAAGTGCAACACGGACTGAAATTAGTGACAAAACCCTTGGACTTAAAAATGAAACTATCCCGGAAACTATCCTTAGACTTAAAACTTTAAGCCTGTTGGAGATTTAAAATTTAAATCCTTTGGACTTAAAGGCTGACTCAGAGATTTCCTGAGGAGGGCGCCTCAATTTCCAAAAAAAAATCGTGTTTTTTGCATGTACATAATGCTTGTCCATATACTAATCACTGTGTGAAATTGCTAAGCTTAAATCGCATTCTTTCATATAGATGATGTGACATTTGTTTATGTTTATGGCGCCCCCTGTTGGTGTAAGAGAGAAACTGGCAGGCAAAAGCACCTATAGAGGTTATTCCTGTGACGTCATTTTGTATCGATCGGCGAATCTTCACCATGCTTACGGTACTGTTTGCGGCACATACATGATACAAAACGTGCAAAGCATTGTCAGAACGTTGTTTTGAATTGACTCAGTTCGTATTTCCACCTTCCCTGGTATTTTGGAATCATTTCATAAAGCTTCATACCATCGTATATGAATTAATATTTTACTGTGAAAATTAAAAATGCCGAACAACCGCAGTCAGTCATTCGCAATTTATCACTAACTTTAATTATAAACTGACGATCCACGAGACCGGGAAATGAGCCAGATTCTAGCGAGAGTGCCTTCTTTTTCGTCTTGTTTATAAAAAAGTAAGTTACATCACAGGATGGAATCTTAGGATTAATTTTATTCCGTGTTAAATTTCTGACTCCAGATGATGAAGAATACTACACTGTTAAAAAAGTTTCCGTAAATTTACGGAAATTTCTGGCAGCAGTATTTCCAGTCATTTTTAGGGTAAATTTACAGAAATTTCTGTCAATTAACGGAAATTTGACAGTAATTTTACAGAAATTTGTCTCATATTATGGAAAAAATGTGTATTTTAACAGAATTTTTCCGTAATTTAAAATTACGGAACCAAAAAAAAAAAGTCCGGAAATATTGCTGCCAGAAATTTTTGAAATATTTCCGTAAATTAACATTTTTTATGTTTTTGTTTTTTATTTTTATTGTTTTTGTAAAACAGATTTTCCGTAAATTTACGGAAAATCTGTTTTCTTAATTTACGGAAATTTTTAACAGTGTAGCTAAGCTTCAAAAGAACAATTTGATTAAACCTTAAGCTCAGATCGAAACGTTCTTCTTGCGGATCATCTTTTTTAAAGCGGTATAATATTTGGCATAAAGTAATATTGGGCTTTGGATGATCTCCCAGGAAATTGTATATGTAAACAAAACAGACATGACGGTGGAAAAACGGCGTATTTTCAGTTAACATTGATTTTCTTTCATATTTACTGGAATATGAAATACTTTGCAGAAGTTGTTGGTGGGAGGGTGCCGCGTAAAACAGTTCCCTGCACGGGCGTGTCGCGTCCATCGTATCCAACATAATTTTCATCCAAAATTTATTTTGTAGTGGGGCATATTTTAAATATTATCAGCTGTTGTTGACCCAAAGGACCTCAAAGGCGTGGACTTAAAAATATTTCCGACATATTACATTTCTACGCCAATTTCCAGAGTACAGAGACAAACTTTTTCATCCTTTGCTACAAGGGAGAAGGAACTCCAAGTTGACGCAAAGGCATAAATAGCATGTTGTTTTTGCTTGTAAATCTCAACTTATTTTTTTTTCCTGAAAAGAATGATTGTTTCCTACATACCATTAAAGCTTCCGTCATACATTTTCTTTCTTTTTTAAATATAAATACAGAAGTGTAAAAATCTGGAAAGAATAGTTTTGGACTTGTCAGATATTCTCCAGCCTAACTGAAAATTGGACGGTCGTTTAAGCGGGCATGGTTTAGCAGTGGACACTACTTCTCTTTGTGTACCATAAGCATGGTGTTTGAGCAAGCTATCGCACGCTGATCGATAAAAAGAGGAATAAACCTCTATACTTTGCATGGGGAAATTCTGTTTTTTTGATGAACTGTGTTTCGAATTAAATAATACTAACTTCTTATCAAGCATAAAAGGCTAATGCTACCGCTGCCATTTTGTGACCAATTTAGATCAGAAATATTCTGCAAGGAATTTATAACCACGCTTTGGTGTGGTCTGTCACAGGAAACTACGGTACATTTTGCCTGCCAGAAAAACAAACAGAGGGCGTCCTGAATGTCAACAAGTGACGTCATCGGTCACTCATCTATAGGAAATCACAACTTGTTATAAATTCCGGATCCGGAATTTTTTGTTATACACGGTATACTAGGGATTACTACACATAAATGTTTACTGCATCAAAACGACAAAAATCCGATTCATCTCAAATTTCGGAAATTGTGCATTTTAGGATAATATCTTAGTTCTAGGTTGACTATTTTTCATATTGCACAAAAATAATATTTCGAAATCAATCTCTGAGTCAGACTTTAAAATTAAGTCTTTCAAGGTTTATTTTTAAGTAGCTGAGGATTTCACTTCCAAAGTGAGTCTTTTACAGTTTAAATGTGACTTTTGAAAAAGAACCACAGAAAAACCCCAATCTTTTTAGGGTTGTTTTACCTTCCTTGGAATTAAAAATCCTGAACAACGTAAATGAAACAACATGATGCATTACTGCAATTCATGAAACCATGTCTTTTATCTTGCATCAGTCAACATTATACAATTTCAGTTTTAATGTGCGAGAGGCTATACCAAGTTCTACTGAAAAACCATTCTTTACTAATTGCATCTAATATCAATAAAAATTCCACAGAATTAAAGCTGTACCAGCATCTAGAAAAGGATAACACCATATTATTGTATGACACAACCATCACTACTGCATTTAACTGGAACAAGGTGTTATCATACACGCAAAATTCTTTTTATTCATGGTCTCCTATCACCAGGTACTCCCATTGATAGCTACTTCAAGCTGGAGTATCTCTGGAGATACTCTACAGCTACTACAACTGGATACCATGAGTGGAGAGTAGCTGCAGAGTGCCTCCAGAGGAACCCATGCAGCTTAAACAGTAGCCACTGAGTACCTAGCTATATGACACCAGAGCGGCAGAAGAATTGACTGTTAGTCTTGCGCGGCAATACAATGCTTTTTGTTACTAATTATTAATTAATAAAAGTTGAGCAGCAGTTCCTCTGTTTTTACTCTTTTTTAGGCATTTTGAAGTCATTTGGTGTTTTAATACATGTAAATGAGCTCAGATACATGATTTTGAAAAGTTGATGGAAATGTGGGATCCTGGGTTTCCTACCGAAATCATTTTTTACTGAAATTCCAATTCAACAATGCCTCCCAACGATGTACGAGTAGATATGCCATCACTCAATGTAGCCTTGAGTACCCTACACACCCGTATTACACTTGCTCCGTCAAGAGAATTTTTAATGTTGATTTGAGTTACATATGCATAAGACTTCCAAACCCTGCAAGGTGGAAAATTCCAACCCCTGGCAAACTATTGGTACAGCCATTTATTCAAAATGGGCTGCCGGGGCGGCTATTTTGCAAAAACATAAAATGTCAATTTCAGGAATTATATTAGCTAAAAAAACAAATGAGGGTCTTTCCACTAAATTCTTGCATTTCCAATCCATTGGAAGTGTTTTAAAAATCAAAACCTTCACCAAACTACTCTAAATATGGCCATACATTTTCAAAAATGGCTATGCCAGCAGAGATTAGGCAAAACACATACAAGGCCATAATTTTGGAACCAAATTCACTGCAATGGTAAGTGAGTGTCGATTTCATTCAATTTGGGCATGTTCAACCCACTGGAAGGGTTTTGAAATTTAAAGACCAGAGTAACTATTAGACGGCCTATATTTTCTAAATGGCTGAAAAATGGAAATGTCATAAATGTCCCGGCAGAAATCAAATGTAAAGGCAAATGATTTCATTTTCACTAAATTCTGCCATTTTTAGACCAATGGAATGCTTTTAAAAATTTTTAAACATTTGCCAAAACTCCACTTACGGCCACTAATTTTCAAAAATGGTTGCGGCAACCATCTTGAAAAACAAAAGCATTATTGCGGGACTAGATCAATACCAAAGTAAATGTTGTGAACCTTTCACTTGATTCGGCATTTTCCCAATAAGTGTTTAGTTAACAAGTTGACATAAAACGAAATAAAATAAACTACATCGAGGAACATATTTAAGTATCAGATGTTGTTTTCCAGGATCATCAGAACATTCAGACAACCGTACCTTAGCAGCCATATACTTTTTCACCTCACCTAACATCAGCTGTTCTTTATATCCACATAAATAAAACAATGGACACATGCAATATGTATTACATATCATCGAATGCCTTTGGGAATTGTTTTTTAGAAATGTAACAATACAAGTTTTTGGGTTCTCTAATCGTGATCAGACAAAGGAAGTCATATTATGTCTTAGAAAGACACAGTTTACTATGATTTTTCTAACGGAGATAATTTTTTACTAAGCTGATCACCAATGCATTTTCTAAATATTTTTGCATATAATACGCCACAATCTCACAGCAGAGTTAATTCTAATCCTACATGAAGGAGGTATTTTCTTAACACTGTTTGCCAAAGGATTGGGTCGTAAAGTTTGTATACATAGCCATCACCTGAAATAATTAAAACCAAATCAGCGACCTTACGGGTAAATAGAACGATTTGATAATAAAGACTACGGCAATTTTTTCAAGCAAAGGACGGAAATGGCGTTTAATACACGAAAACGCATGCCAGAGTTGATTTCCCAATGTATGTATCTGTTTGGCCGGTCTGTGACCTTTGTAGTTTTAATGAGTACGAGTAGGAGTCTATGATATCAGTGTTAAATATGCATTGTTGAATAAAGTTACGGCTAGTGCCGCTTTAATTTAAAGATGGAACAATTCTTTGTTTTTTAGTTGCTTGCTTGAATTGTCTTTTATAACAAAAAAAATAGATTCAATCCAAAATCAATTAGGCAAGAAACGTAAATTTATTCGGGGAGATACTGTTAACCATTGATGAGCATACTGCTTGACGAAATAGCCACCTTAATGTGGTTCCATGTTGTAGATCGGATAACCAACACTTTTAAATGCATATGCGGCTACCAATTTCATGAAACTTTTCAACTTTAAGTTAAAAGTAACTTTAAAGTTTCTTTGTCATTGCTTCCAAGGTAGTACAATGGGAAACCGTTAAAACGGGGGGAAATAATATGGGGGATAGAAGAGAGTTCATGGACAGGAGCGGTTGCCCGGGGGGGGGGGGGGTTTCCTTTATTTTCTTGCCCCCCCAGTTCCACCCCCCCCCCCCAGCCCGAAGGAAAATGACGATTTGTGGCAAAAATCACCAAATGTTGGCAAAAACCAGTGCTTTTGGACCAAAAATTTGTTTAAAATCTCAAACATGTTGATGTTTTGCCACCCAAACAATTCATTCACCCTCAACATTTCCAATTTGCCTGTTTTGTCCCACCCCACCTCACATCCTGAAATACTTGCAGGCAAGTATTTCAGGTGGTAATGGACTTCAGACACTTAACTGGTAGCATGGGCACCACTGTCGCTGAACCATGCAGCCGTAACTTGATGTATACAAAACAGGACCACTATCATAGAGATTCAGGATATTGTAACGAAAAAAAAATGTCACTGAAAATGTGGACAAAAATCGCCAATCAATGTATGGTGGCGGCTGGCCATAAATGACTTTGTCCTTAAAATTGATGTCCAATCCGGGTGGTCAAAGGTTTGGATGATCTAGCCCCATTTCCCAAAAAACACGAACTAATTTATTCCTTCACTTTTTAGGTGATTTGCCACTAAGGTTAAAGTATTCTGCAAATCACCAAGGTACTTCAAGGGGAAAAACAAATAATGGCTGCATGTTCTGTCCGATTTTGATCAGGGCATCATCCCCGTGAGTACATGCCCACGTGAGTATGGAAAGCCCGAAAGTCTCAATAACTAAACTAAATTTTATAACAATCAAGTGAGTGGGCTCGTTAAATGGGAAATAAACTTCTTGGCAAAAACACACACACACAGCACATTAAACACATAATACACCTAAAGCAATGTCAGGAATACCATAATACACACATTCTCATGTTTTCTTTTACTTTCTGTTCTTTGTCATAGATTTATATATTTTTATATCATTTTATTTAATTTCTACATCAATGTTATTTTTGTTTTATGATGACAATTTAAAGGTTAAATTAAAAAATGAACTCTTTAATAACCATTTACAGGTGTAAATGCCCAGGAATTGAATGAAAAAAAAAAAACGCTCTCACCTTTGGAGCCCGACCCCCCCTGGTGAAGGATTTAGGGCATATGTTGTTCAAAATGGATGCCGACGGCCCATTTGAAACTATGGTCATATCTAGAGTTTGCTTAAATTTTGAATTTCAAAACCATTCCATTGGGATGGAACTGTCAGAATTGATTGAAAGTGACACCTCATTACCTTTGTAACTGACCTGGTGCCAGAATTATAAAAATTTTGTCTAAAATGGCTGATAGCGGCCTAGAGTTTGTAAATATTAAGAACTTTTAAAGGACACATTCATGAGTGGAAATGATGCCATTTACTCTTTCTAGCTGGATATAATTCCGGAATGTGACATTGTATGTTTGTAAGATGGCGCCGGCAGCCATTGAGAAAATTATACGGTCGTAATTAGAGGTTAATATGGTTTTTAAATTTTCAAAACCATTACGGTGCGTTGAAAATGTCAGTCGAATTTAATAACCTCTACACCTGACTTACCTTTGCAGCTTAATTTGGTACCAATTTTGATGTTGTGTTTTCATAATCTCTGCTGGCAGCCATTTGGAAAATATTGGCCCCCCATAATTAGAATTTTGAAGGTTTCAAAATTGTAAACCACTTTCAGTGATTGGAAATGTCGAATTATTTGAAAAAGATGCCTCATTTGCTTTTTTAGCTGATATAATTCCTTGGAATGTGAACATTTTATGTTTTTCAAAATGGTCACCGCACCATTTTGAAAAAAATGGATGTACCAAGAGTTTGCCAGGGTTCTGGATTTCACTTGCAGGGTTTGGGAAGTCCTATGCATATTGTAACTCAAACAACCTTAAAATTCCTGACGAGAGCAAGGGTTACGGGTCTGTTAGGGCAGATCATGGACTAATGCACGCTCGCGGTTGTTGCGCCTCCTTTAAACTAAGACATTTTGTAGATAAAATAAAATAGCGCAGATATATTCTATGTGTTTTGTTTTGTGTCATAGGGTAATTTTGTCTGTCATAACGGTGCGAAAACCGTTGATGTACAAAAATTTTACCAGTACGAGTACCTCTTTGATTGCCTGTAATTTTTGCGCCACAAAATGTGCGCATAGTTAAAGGGAGGCGCACTAAAATCGCGAGCGTGCCATGGAGTGGATGCATATCTACTCTCATCGTTGGTGCTGTGGGATAGCAATTTCGGTAAAAAAATTTCTGGAAGGAAACCCAGGATCCACGTATTGGTCATTGTGGTTTCTTCATTAAAAAGTGACGTTTTAGGTCAAATGTATGTGAGGGCACTTTTCAAGATTTTTCGCTAGCCTTTCATTGGCTTTTTAAGTTTGCAGCTACAAGCATTATCACAAACTTCACCTGCTCAAAATGTGAGCACTTTAGCTCATTTAGTTGCACTGTATCCGCACTCATTGACTGTTCCTCACAGGCTCCTATTCAAATGGGCAGGGTTCAATGCCCTTTTCTTATTTGTACAAGTCATGGTGCATTCAATGAAAGTTGTAATGAACAATGCAGACAAACTACATTTAATAAAGTACTCAAAGTTTTGAGCTGGTCGTTTTGTGATCATCTCCCATGGCTGGTAAACTTTAATACAGGCAATTAGAAAGCACTAACGACCAATCTTGAAAGCGGCGCCCTCAAATGCTAAATTTTTGACCTCAAATGTCATTTTTTAAGAAAATAACCGCAATGTCCAGTTCCAATGCAACTTTCAAAATTAGGTATCTTGAGCTCCATTTACATATAATTAGACATCAAAAGCATTGCAAAATACCTGAAAAAGGTAGTAGTTAGCAATAGTAGAAAACCAAAGTATTATATCCAAGCGTATGTCCCAGTCAACCGACCCACTCCCAACTCCTCCACCCGCTTCCTCCAAGTCCCTGCCCCAGACTTACTCCGCCCCTGTCGTGGGTTATATTTAAACTGCCGGGTGGGGGACTTTTTCACCTCAGGAGATCACAAAACTCTTATTAATTGCTGGTACTTGCCGGTGGGACGTTTTCCCTGTCAGAGTTTTCCCAGCCTCGGAATTTTTTGACCCTTCTGGGGAAAACGCCCCACCAGCAGTCCACGGCAGTGGGTCCTTGTAGGGGAACACGTCTGACCGGCAACGCAAGCAATGTTGAAGAGTGAATAGTTTTGCGAGTCCACTGCACAGAATTGAAGCAACTCAATTGCTTTTACTTGCCTGTTCTTACATGTTAGGGTTTAACGAAACAATGAACCGCACATACTACATAATAATACTACGTGACATGCTACATACAGAAAACATGATTTCATAGTAACTTCACATAAGCAATAATTTCGTTCTGCCCAATTGGTGCATAACCTTAAAAGACTACTTTTGACATAGGACAGTTTCTGGAGTCTTTAACATTGCCTTGCAGCTTGGCAACAAACTTTGTACAATTGCGGTGAGAGTTTTTTTGCTGACTTCTTTGAAAATAACATAGGTAAAAACCCCTTAGTTTGCCATAGACCCTGCGAGGCCTGGATTAGGGGATGCCACATCACTCTACTTCCCCTTCCACATGCACCTGTATCTTGAAAGCACTTCTGTTACCCCAACTTCCTGTTCCAACACAGATTGCCGAAGCTAGTTAAAGCACCTACAGTGATTCATCCGGATGAGACAAAATATTTTACATTTTTGCAGAAATAGCTTAAAAGATGAGGGATCTAGTCCTCATAAGTTACTTTTTACAACTAAAGAAATCGACAGCAAAGGAAAAAAAAATGGCAGTGTCAATATATGACTCTCCATTCATTACTGATTGTGAGGAATGTTTCTGTTCAAACACCAATGACTAAAATATCTGATTTTGGTATCATATTAGCTTCTTCTTCTGCCTTAAATGCAGGTTATGTTAGGTACATTCCTATCTCGTAAAACAGACATGCAAAAAACCTGATTTTTGATGATTTTTTTTTTCAATTTTTCCCGATTTAGCAAACCACTGATAGTGCCTTAAAGTGAAGACTGCAACTCTCAGGATCATCAGATTCTCATCACCAATGAGAGACCGAAATGCTCTACTGTTGAAAACAAATGGCAAAAGATATTGCACATGAAATGTTGGTGTAACGCCATCAGTGAGGCTTAGGGTATGTGGAAAGCAAAGCACAGGCGCTAGTCAATCGGCAGCCTCAATGGACAAACTTCAAAATGTGATGCTGCACTTTATTCCTTTAAGCTGCTGAATTCACTAGCACTTACGCTTTCGCTTCCGCATTTAAAAAAAAAAAACTATTTTTTTACAATAGCCATCAGTGACGGGTAGCTTCAAGACTTAAGGCATGTCCGATCGGCCCTTTAGGACCCCCCTATTAACCCTGTGGTATCGATTTGATATCAGTGAAAGGCCTTATTTTTCGCATTGTGATCCTGAATTTGATCCCTGAAATCCCTTTCATTTCCAATTAACAAAAACTCGCCGTTTTAATGTTAAACCATCAATATTAGCACAGTAATTGATCGTGGCTGGCTTTGCAATTCATTATCTGCGTTCTAATCCAAAATCCCAAGTTTATTTCCCGTGGTTATTTGACTGGGTGGTATGTGATGTCCGAGGCTCCTCATAATTAGTAGAAAACACAATCAAATAAGTACCTTAAACTTGAGTTGACCACATTTTTCTGTCCAGTTAAACTGGTTCCATTTTCTTAACATTAGAAGCAGTTTCAACTGCACCTCGACCTGCTGGCTTACTTATACTCCATTTTCTCTACCTCCGTGCAGTAACGTAAAGCAGCTGGTAAAGTGACAGCGTTTTTACATGCGCGCACAAAGATGGCATATCTTGACGCCTAAGTAAAAGCTGCATCAAGTTTATGACATAACTGCACGTAGGTAGAGAAATGGACTAAATGTGGCAGACACCTTTACACATACCGTATTGTTCCTAATAAACGCCCCGGGGGCGGTGCATTTTTCAAAAGGGAGGGCGTTTATTACAGTGGAAATGGAAAGTCAAAAATCCCGCAAAAATCGCCTTACACACGCTTATTTTCACTGAATACCAATAATACAAACAAACCAGCAGGGGGTGCTGTTTTCGCACCTCCCGAGGTCAAAGTTCCATACTAATTTAACTATTACAGCTGTGCACAACAGCGAATATGATACGGATTACGACAGACCCGGCCATAAAATCATGTGATTTTGGTAAGCTTAACTCATTTTCTTGAATTGTTTTATCCAAAAATCGTAGGGGGCGTTTATTAGAGCAGGGGCGTTTATTAGGAACAACACGGTACCTTAATACTCCATGGATACCACAATTTGGCAACACTGCAATTGGTCACTGATGGTTTGTTTTTCTGATTATTCATGCAGTATTCATAAAAAAATTGTTTAATTCGGGTTTCAGAGAATAAATATTATTGTTTAGAAAATGGGGAGTAAATGGGTTGGTTATGAATTAGATCAATGTCTAAGGTATTTGTCAGGTATTCACCATATTGTGGAAAACCTGAACATTTGCCTTTGGACCTCAGAATTTCCTTCAGGATTGCACCCCAGGCCCATTCCTTGGTTTGTGTTGTAAAATAATAAAATTTTGCACACTGATGCCTTCCCAACAACTGATATACAATTATTGAGTATAAATGTCAATCTCATATTGACAGTCTTCATCTTACCATTTAAATTACCCAGACTCAGCAACCATTCCCTGGCACCTTCTAAGGAAATCTGATTGCTGTCATTTTGATTACCAATTCTTCCACACACACTCCAATCGAATTCACCAGAAGGACACCTTAGTTATACTGCGAAATTCTTTGAATATATGAAAATATTAAGAAGCACCATACAATTATTGATACAGCACCCAATAATGCTGTAAAATACACTAAGTGAATACATGTTAATGTTGTGCGTTATGACTGACCTCGGCAGTACGTCTATAATTTTTGTGCAAGTAATCTCGAAATGATACAATTATCGATAAGATCGAAGATAGATCTAAGAAATAAATTTATCATTTCACCATATTGTGGAAAATAATTTGCCTTTGGACCTCAGCATTTCCCCTCAGAATTGCCCGCCCCTCAGCCCATTCCATGGTTTTTTATGTTGTAAAATAAATTTGCATACATTTCCAACATCCACAAACTGATTGCACATTATTGAGTGTAGTTGTCCATAGACAAAGAATGGAACAAGACAAAGGTTTGCCCAATTGCATCACACCCGTGCGTAGGACACAGTCTTTTATTCATTCCTAACAGGTTCTCCAAACACCATAGTTTTCAATCATGCCTGGCTTGTGATAACAGTAAATTTCAAACACCATGAAATACCATTATATTTGCAATTGCCAGCATATAACACTTTGATCAATGCTGTAATTATACATAGAGCATAAACTGCAGATCCTGAAGCCGTTACCTCTGGCTCGCTCACATCTTTCATGCCTAAAGATCAACTTGCCATATTAATGAATGAACCAAAATACACCAAAATAAATGCATGAGCTCCTTTTGGCTAAGAATATGAAATAAAACCTGTTGCATTCCTACCTGCTATAACAAAGGGGGAGGAGGTGTGGGAAAAACAATTTATTTGACAGTACTAAACCATGACCTTCTCCTACTCAGATCTGATGCTATGTGACGACGGTATGGCTGAAAACGCCAAAGCCCGGGGAATGCCGTCGGCCCATTGGTCACAGAGCCGGAGCCAACATGACGTGGAATGAATGTGGATGGGCTTATCAAAGTAGCGAACATGACCGAGAACCAATTGGCCATTTAACCCATTCTCCTGCAGTGGACAAATCCGTTTTCCCTCCGAATAAATCCATAAACGTATTGTCCAATACAAAGAATGGGACAAGCCAAAGGTTTGCCAATTGCTCACATCGTGCGTAGGACAAAGTCTTTATTCTTCATAACAGGTTTCTCCAACACCATAGTTTTCACTTGCCGGCTTTAGAACGTACATTTCAACACCATGGGTTACTTTGGGGACAGCTTCCCTATTACATGTTTAAACCCATACCACAGATTGAGCCATCAGTAAAGCCAACATGCAATCTGTAAAGCACATATGCACATTTTTAGTATGACCAAAGCCCACATATGTAATAAGAAAATTCTTATGATTGCATGCCCTTGGCATGAAGACAGTTTCCTCTTGCCACATTTTCACCAAAAGAATTGAAATTACTACAAAGCCAAATTAATACCTCATGGTATACGATCACTCAGAGACCATTGTACAACATATTAGGCCTGACATGACTATATTTTGGATATTTAACCATTTTAGCCTGCTTCCTCGCATCAGTCTAGGATCATATAGCAGATTGGATAAAGGTGTGCATCAAACAGTTAAAGGCTCCTAAGTCAACTACCTCAAGAACTGCATAAAACAAATGTTTGAATTTAACATAACTTTGACACTGAAGGTCAGTTACCTCTAAAAGCGCTCGCAGGCATCCAATATCTATGATAAATTGCAATATTAATATTGATTAATGCAATAGCTGAGACTGAGTGCAAGAAAATCTGAAGTTAAATACCTCTAGGTTGCCTGAACTAGATTAACTAAAATACATTAATATTTGCTATTGCCAGCATAACATTTGGAATAAATGCGGTAATATACATATAGCCTAAACTGCCGAGCCTGAATCCACAGTTCACCTCTGGCTCAACTCACACGGTTAATCCGTAAAGACTAAAATTGCCACTATTAATGAATGAACCAAAATAAATGCCAAAATAAATGCAATGACTGCCTTTTGCTAAGAATTGAAAGATAAAACTGGTGCCAAACAGGTTCTGAGCCAAAACTTGAACCAAACCCCCACCACTTTCCCGGCGGTGGGGGGGGTGGGTGAAGCGAGACCAGCATGGCACTTTTAAATTTACACAATACCTCTGTAATACCAAATTTACAGATAAAACTTGTGCCAACCAACGTTTCTGAAAAAACCAGAAACTTGCCTTAACTCATTGCATTGCCAAATTCACAGCAAACTTTGAGAGCAATGTATTCAGGGTGACTGAACACCTCTAGCCTGCAGCACATTCGGCAATAATCTCACCAAATATCCTTTAGAACCCAAGTAGCATTTCCTATACAATACAGATTTTAAACACATAATTTTCCTAACTCCCCCCCACATTTGATCAACCCAATTCCAACTAACCTCATACTGGGAGGAAGCCAAAACTGACTTTATGACAAGGAATCCAAAGAAGGCTTTGGCTCAGAATTGCAACAACCAAATTCGAGAAGGATGGGCTGGTCCATTCATTAAAGGGTTTCCTTAAAATGGGCATTAATAATGAAAGTGATAATTCCAAATTAACAGTGACAATATAAACCCTTGGTAAAAAACAAAAACCAAAACCCCAACTTTCCTACAATTTTTCGAAATGGATTCCCATAATGCATTAAATTAAATCAAACCTGTACATATTACATACCTCATACATGTTCAACCAGACATATAGAAGCGATTAAAGGAAAAAACACTTGGTACAATATGTGCCCCTGATAATGCTCCGAACAGCATTTCTGGATTAGAGAAACAATGCACAATTTTGAAAAAGCTAAAAAACATTAAAAAAGCCACCTATGGAGATAGAACACAAACGAATAATTGAACACTCCAGATCGCAAAATGCGCAAATGGATGACTAGATCCTAGTCAACAAACGATGCAACAGTGCACATTTTTTCAACCAAATGTTGCAGCCAACGTTTTGCATCCAATTGATAGCATATGACCTTGGAAACATATATAATATTCCCCCCATAATGCCTGAAAGTCTTTCATGTTAGTGTCTAAATACACAAAATATTTAGCCATACAAGCTTAGGGGTCTAACATGGTAAAATTCGACACACGTGCCACTCGCGGCACAGCCATTCTTAACGTGAGACACTGGTGACACAGCTCTCTCAATTGTGCATTTTGACACCTTGCTTTCTTATCCAGTGACAGCCATGATTCATAAAAATCTTGTGACAACTGCGATAGCCCGGTATTTTGCCGGCAACCCCATGTCAGACCCCATAGATTATTTAAATTTTTTTAATCAAGAGTATGTGTACCCATAAACAAGGCCGCATATTTATGATGCCCGCAATATACCACAGCTTCCATTCAAGTGACACACCTCATATCTCTCAATAACAGCACTGTATTTCATTGAAGACCGCAGTAACTAACACAAGTTACAAAAAACGTAGCACCCCCGAGGGTTTGGTGTAGAGAGGCCTTGTTACTGAGATACAAAGCTATTAAGCCATGAACAAAACACACAAAAGCTGCATTATAAATGTGAGTAAC
Organism: Ophioderma brevispina; assembly: GCA_023653785.1. Taxonomy (NCBI): domain Eukaryota; kingdom Metazoa; phylum Echinodermata; class Ophiuroidea; order Amphilepidida; family Ophiodermatidae; genus Ophioderma; species Ophioderma brevispina. The sequence goes on along the minus strand of JAMKCH010039336.1, from coordinate 135,122 downwards.
CAAAATTAGGTGAAAGGCTAAAGTGTACAAAAGGATTGAAACCACGCAAAAATAACAATTTTAATTCGTGATGCATATCATATTACATAAAATGACCCCTGAAGAATAAAAGATACCCCATGCACCAGTATAATATAAAACTGCAAATTACATATTTTAGAAGGAGAATATCTGCCCGATGTGAATTTTGCAGGCACGCAAAAAACTTTTAATTCAAGCTAATGTGTGTACCCTAAACGGCAGACCATATTATGAATGCCGCCAAAAATATACCACAGCTTCCATTCACGTGACACACCTCATAGCTCTCAATATAACAGCAACGTATTTCATTGAGAGCCCTGTCACTACCACAAGTTACAAAATAACTAGCAACACCGAGGTGTTATGTGTGGTATAGGCTTTGTTCTGATATACACTGCTATTAACCATAAAAAATAACACAAAAGCTGCATTATAAATATTGAGTACCAAAATTAAGTGATACTAACGTACACAATAGATTGAAACCACGCGAACTTACCCAATTATACATTCTTGATGGGGCATATACATAAATCAATTACCCTTAAAAATTAAAAGATAATCCATGCACCAGTATATATGAGACGCATGCATTTACACATATTTCTAAAGGAGATATATGCCCGAAGTGAATTTTTGCAGCAATCAGCAAAAACCTGAATTTAATAAGACTTAATTCATATGATGGCTATGGCCAAACACGATGCTTAACTATCATGTTCTCGTAAAAAGCAACCATAAGAACAATTCGTCCATCCATCCAAAAAAGCCGAAATTTTGCCGAAGTACATGTAGATGACGACTACATGATACGTGTTAACATGAGCCCGAGACATTCACTACATATAAACTGCATAAAAATTCAAATACCAAGGTGCCCAGCAGGCGGGACCCGCTTTTCTGCCACTGGTGTTTTGGGCCAGACTCCAACAATAATGAAGCTGTTGGGGGGGGGTGTTTTTTTGGTCGCCCCACTACCGCACTGTCAATCTTTTGCATTGACATCATATTCCGACACCCATTATAACTCCTGTGTTGTAACGAGTCAAAACGAGGTGGAATACCATGCACAAGTGCACAACCCCAATGTTGAAATCGAGCGCGAACTCATAACTTATAATATAGACGAGCATTGATCTAACTGCACACAATGTGCAAAAAATAGATCTGTATGAAGCATTAAACCGCATGCAAATCTAACCCTTTACAGATTAAGGTTTACAGTGACTTCCCATAGCTGGGAATTAACTGAAACGGTAGGTGAATTAAGTGAAATATTCACAAACAATGTTGAGTTACAGGGTAGTAACAATTTAGGCAATTTAACTAGAAGCCGCACATCCAATTATATATATTAAGGTAATTTTACAAAAAGGTACTGTTTGGGGCCCCTTCAAATCAAAACCGCTATGTGCCACTTCTCGCTTCACGGAGAAAGTGTAAGGTGTGGGCCCGTAAGAGTTGTGGTTCGGTTTTTCCTGTGACGAATCATTGGGGTTGGAAAGGTTTAGCATCCAATTATATTTCAACATTGATAGGCACCTGCTATACATGCAACAGAAACTTTTCCCCGGAAAATGGCACTAATATGTGAACGCGCCATCAAAAATGGCGTGTGCCGCTATTTTGCAAAAGCGTAATGTACAAATAAAACAATACATGATGCTATAACCACGTACTTCCAAACAAATAAATTAAGTAAGTATGATCACATATGCACACATAGGTGTAAAAAGCAACAATGCCTTCAATTTGAATTGGAATTAAACCGGATGCGTATAAAACAAAAAAAGATAGCAACCACAATCAACCCAAATTTTGTTTACTTATAAACGTATGGACTTGGAGACCGTTTTCCCCTAATAACCCATAACACAGTTTGAGCCAACTGTACAGCCAACATGCAATTTGGTAAGGTGCCATATATGCCAATTTTTAGAATGACAAACCACATATGTAACAATAAAAACTTAAAATTCCAATTGTTGCAATGCCACAAAGAAAAAGCACAACTGAAGGACTTCACTATTAGCTACAAAATATCAATTCCTTGGCACGTATCATAGCTTTCATTCACCAATGTATTCAACAAACACACCCTGGTTTTTTGGTAGACATAATGATACCCGATTACACGACTCAGTGATCTCAAGTGTATGTGCAGTACAACCCACTGAACTGTATCCCTTGGTGGTTAACATATTGTAACTCATAGTGCTTTTGACTGAATCCGAACAATTAGTTGGATAACGAATAAATAAATCACAACAATATATTACTTAAGCCTGCAAGTTATTTATCAAACCCCAAAGTATATCATGCGATCCACCTGTTAGGTCAAATTGACCTTATAGCATTACCAGCCTACCGACCCATGACGAGTCTATTAAATAAGCCCAATGGCAGAATAGCTATACGAGAGATCAAACAACCTAATTGGAATAGCCTCGATCCATGAAATGAGAATATAACGAGGTGAGTAAGCTAATTATAATGCCCAATCCGCTTGCACATCAAATCGGTTGTGATCCGCACCAACTGCCTAATGACCCCAAAAATGGTACAATGTTGTATTCAAGCTGATGACTATCAATTCAATTGATTACGATGTAAGTTTGTAGCTATTCAGAAACAGTATTAACTGCAGTCCCACTCTGTTTATGTGTAAATGTCCATTAAGGTAGAAATTAACATGACCCAAACGCTGAGCCCCCTTCTTTAGCCACAGGTGTAAAAGTCCCTAACCAATCAATGCGAATGTCTATAGGTACGAAGCATAATTATAACCAACGTTAGAGTTTAATTCATGTATAATGACCTTAGACCGATTGCACATAAATTGAAGTGACTATACCTTTGGCCCTCAGTGTGGAGTAACTCGCGCATGTGACCGTATTAACGCATTGTATTTCTGATGAATCAAATAAACCAGCCCTCCCCTATAAACTTTGAATATCTGTGTTAACTTTAACCTGAAAAAGTCATCACATTATTCCACAATGCCTGGTTGATCATCAACAGACTGACAGTTCACCACCCACAACGAACAACTGTTCCTTTGACGCTTGTTCATTCGGCATCCAGTTATTTTCTGGAGCCGAGTCACACAAAATTTCGCCAAGTTAAATACTTGCATCTTTGGAGAAACGCGGCTCCCCTTTTGAGGTTTGTTCCCAAGAAGTTCTACCTATCACAAAACATTAGTGTTTAGTTGTACTCAATCCTCGAATGCTGGCCTCCTGACACAATATGCATGGCGTTTTGAAATTTCGTCTTTTATTCGTTCTTTTAATATGCACGGAACGGTTCAATGGAAATCACAACATCAAGCCTGATTATTTGACTTTACTTTATTGTCCACATTCGAGTTAAATTATTTCTGACGCAACGGTCTGTACACCCGCTCCTAAAGACATTAAATCCGTGATTTTCTGATATAGTTTCCACACGCCTTAACGTGACGAATTCGGAAATAATCAGGCAAGGGAATAGCTTGGTCCTATCATCGTCACGCCTACGCCCCGCAAACAAGAAACGGTAAACGTCCAATGGATCTATTTTGCTAATTCATTCTTACATCTTTCGAAACTTTGAATGGCGAATATACTAAATATAACATACAGAAGGAAGATAGGAACACAGTCGAAGCCTTGCCAATAGTCTTACAGATCAATTATCCATAAAGACTTAATCATTCAGCCAAGGACAATTTCCTTTAGCAAAACAATTTATTGACAAGTAACTAAAACCATGACCTTCTCCTACGCAGATCTGATGCTATGTGACGACGGATGGCGGAAAACGCCAAAGCCCGGGAGAAATGCCAACGCCCATTGGTCAACAGAGCCGGAAGCCAACATGACGTGAATGAATGGTGGCTGGGCTCTATGCAAAGTAGCGAAACAATGACCGAGACCAATGGGCCATTAACCCATTCTCTGCAGTGGACAAATCCGTTTTCCTCCGAATAAATCTTCATAAAACGTTATTGCCAACCTCATATAGTCTTAGTCTTACCATTTATATTGCCCATGCCCAGACTCTGCATCCATTTTGGAGTTTGAAATGCTGTCAGTTGGGCATTTCAAACTCCATTTAGAAGAAATTTGGCATTTGGAAGAAATGTTGCCATTTCTTCCACACCCTTCCATACACTCCATAAATTGGCCAAAGGGACAACTTCGTTTATCTCTGGTGAATTCTTCCATTTAAATCTGCAAAAATAGTTAAAGAGCATCATACAATTATTGACTGCAGCCCCACAATAAGCTCTAAAATACACAAAGTAAATAAACATTAATGTGGCGTGTTATTAATTTGGAAGTGACATGTTAGAAATACTTTTTAAAAATTATCTCGATACTAAAATTATCCAGAGATAAGACTGAGATAATAAAATTATATCCTGAGATAAGATCAAGATAATAAAATTATCTGAAGATTAGATCAAGAGGATTTCATTATCTTGAGATAATAAAATAATCCCAAGATAATATTGAGATAATTTGTCGAGAATATTTTATTATCTTGAAATAATTTTATTATCTCAAGTTCTTTTTTGAGCGAGATAATTTTATTAATCCACACAGGATGACCAAATTTCAAACAACTTTGCCTGACGGCATTACCATACACACAATTGAGTCAGACTAATTTAGGGCAGTCATAGCAATTTTTTTAAACACCCACTGCAACTGGAAAATATTACAGGCTTTAAAGACACTATCAGTGATTCACCCAAAGGAGTAAAAATAATGAAAAAATTGCAGGAATAACTAAAAAGTGAAGGATATGTTTGTAGAATTTTAGGGGGAGCGGGTAGCACACCGGTTCTTCCCTCGCTTTAACACCACTGAGGTCCCAGGTTCGATTCCCGGGTCGGGCATGAGGCTTACGTTTAATTGGTTTCCAGTCCAAGCTCGCCTCTCGCAGGTTGAATCCGGGTGCTCCAGTTTCCTCCTGCTTCTAAAACTGGACTTCCTTCCCCTTCCTTGTCCTAGTTTAATGTATCTGGTTTCGGTCGTTGTTTGTGTGCCATGTTGCAATTGGCGTTGTATAGCTGCTGCCTCTAAGTTGCATTGTTTCTGTAAAGCGCTGTGTTCGTTGTAGAGCGCTATAATATTAACTTGCTTATTATATTATTATTACTATTAGAATTCTCACTACAATTCTCATAAGTTACTTTTCTAACTGAAGATTTTCCAAATTAAACAAAATTAAGTTAAATTAAAGAAGTATAATTAAAACAAAATTAAGTTAAATTAAAGAAGTACAAAAATCCAACTAAAAATAAAGGTAACAAAGTTTTTTTTTTGAAATGAAAAAGAAAAGATAATCCAGTAAACAGAAAAATAAAAAATATGAAATTAAAAAAAAAATCATAAAAAGACAGGGATAAAAACAAACGATTTAAAAAAAATCTTTATTCCATACAACTAGATTTAGGGTTCATTTGTGTTTCACCCTCTGGTGCAACCCAACCGACTTACTACCGGGACGAGCATGCGCAGTGTAGATTCTGAAAATGTAAATCGGCCCTTTTAGTTTAATTTAGGGCCTTTGATTTTTGTTCAATTTGGCACCAATTATTGCCGCCATACTAGTCCCAATAATGGACTTCACATGACGTTTCTTTAACAGTATGCTTAACAGTCTAAGTCCAAAGGAACCATATGTGTAACAGCTAGGACTTTTTTGTGTAGCCTTCAAAGTTCGACCACTGACAGAACCTCCAATTTTTATGCAATCTTACCGATTCCGATCAATGAGCTTCACCGCTGCTTTCGCTAAACACTCTTCCACCTTTAGACACAGTAAGATCCAAGTTGCAATGCGTGAATGAAAAAAAAACAGGGGGACTAGTCAACGGTCAAAATCTACATGTCTTGAAATTTAATGAAATTTCGCTTCTAAAAAGAGGAGTTGAAGATATTTTACAAAAACTATTTGTGTGCTAACAAACACTCTAAGGAATACTTTCAAGGTGGAATCAGGGAATATTAATTTGTGTAGAGGGAGTGAATATTATTGAAGAATTTGAGCAAAAATGGGTCATATCAGTTACATACAATGACTTACGTGCATGACTCCAACTTTTAAGTTGTTGGCATAATGATTATGTATGGAGGAGTCATGCTCAGCAGGACTAGCCGCCATACACCCTGTATTACTGACATAAAACTGCACATCCCAGTGGTGTTAGCTAGGATGTCAATATGGGGGGGGGGGCCAGTGTCGCATCAGAACTGACAGAAATGGGTAGGGTCCAGGGGCCGCCTTTTAGGGCCCCTGTTGGGGTCCAGGGGCGAAGCCCCGGTGGGGGTCGAGGGTGCGAAGCCCCCTGAAAATTTTGGGGTTTAATGCTTTTTAATGTCTTTCTGAGGGCTTAAAGTTTGTACGATTTTTGTCAAATTTACTTGTCGCAAGCGTCCATTGAACTTTAAACCTATACTTGCCACAATACGGCCTGCAAGTGCCATGACCTGAATTTCAAGTGAACCGACGGGATCATCTCTCACCCGACGAAATCAATTATTGGGGGGGGGGGGGGGGCGCGGCCCACCCTGCCCCCCCCCCCCCCACTCTGGCTACGCCACTGGCAATCACATTTGAAATAATAGTCCGGCGACTTGGAGCAATATGTGAAAATCAAGGTAGGTAAATGACAGTTAAAATTAAACAATGTTCCCGGCCTAAGTCTAGGCTTCATGATCTGACTCGGACCACAACCCAAGGTGGAGTGTCCAGTCAGAGTCGCCGGAATAACAAACCTGATGCGAGATTGCGTAAAGTACGCGCCAAATCACTGCGTAGATGCGGCGCGTTACACAGGGTGCGGGTGCGGACTGTTCGAGAAATAAATCCACAATTAAAACCAGCATGCTTTTAAAAGCCTAAGTCCAAGTCAAGACCGAGTCCAGTAAATTATAGTTTGTGGATTTAGTTCTCGGACAGTCGCTACGCACAGATGCTTATCTGCCCGTTTAAGCCGCGTCGGCTACGCAGTCTTTTTGCGCATACTTACTATTTGACCAATTGCGCATCACTTTGCTATGTGCGATATCACTTGCAGTTTTTACGTACTTGACCGTGGCGTCATGTTCGATTCTGTCAATAATTAAATCCACCAATTTTAGTTTATATATACTATCCTACAGTCAGTGGGATTAAAAATTGCGTGGACGTAGATACGCACATGGCTCTTGTAAGCGCCACAGCCGCGGAGTTCGGCGCCATTTCTTCGACCAATTACAAAACGAGGTTCCGATGTCCTCCCTGTATCAAACGCAGTCCACGCTCGGCTGGGTTTGATTCCCTTTTCCACAAAAAATAGCTGTAACTAAAGATAAAACTGCACTTGGATTGGAAGCTAGGCTAGGGTAGCTTTAGGCTCCAGCTACAACCTAAAGGCATTAAAGAATTTTTCACACAACCTGAATTAATTTCTTGCTTTTTACGTCATGACACTAATACTAGATTGTAAGTTTAATCTGTCAACTGTCAGCAATGCAGTCTGAGATTTTAATGCACAGAATGTCGTCTGTTGAATACACAACCACAACCCCCCTTTGCAATCCAATTTTTTTGCCGTATCCACAAGTCATATGGTCATTGGTCATTGGTGGTGGTGTCAGGAATTTGGTCAGTCTAGTGTGGCTTATCCGGGGCCCGTGTATCCATATCGGACGCTCCTGAACATGGCCCCTATTTGAGGTCTGGGGCGGATTGGGAACATCAGGGGTTTACACCCTACTCTTATTCCACACTGACCGCGATGTACATGTACAGTGTGACTCTCTGTTACACGGGACCGACTGCTTACGTCCCCGCCGAAGGACGGGGTGCGTTCAGATCCATTTCCCATTCAATTGAACCTGGAGGAGAGCGGTAATTCTGTATTTAATCATAGCTGTATCAGATCAATCCAGAATTGGTAGTACCCGAATAAATCCCGGCAAGTGCCACTACCCCACCGGTATTCGAACCACCCTCGGGAATTTTGAGCACGCATGCGAAATACAGTAGTTATTCTGGCATTTCCGCAACAACACAAAAGGGCATACATTGCAAATAGTTCAGTGCATTCTAGTGTTTCACGACCCACTCTCTCCCGCCAGACATTACAACGGAATAAAGCCGTATACTTTTTGTACTTGCAATGTTTTTGGCGGGAAAAAAGTGGGTCGCATAACACGATATTGCCATAGTTCAGAATGTTCCAAAGAGTAGTCATAAATTGAAACTTACCTTGTAGAATTTTGAGGGTTCTCGTCTACATTTTACCGCCGATATAAAGTTCTCCATTTCTGCAGCTATTTACAGCTAGTATTACCTTTGTCAGGTGACTTTTTGCCCATTTTTGGCAAGGGTTGTGGTCAATGTGACCATTTTGCGCATTTGTGCACGGTCTGTGTGGTGTATGTACATTTCTTTTATCTACATTTTCGTTTGTGTTGTTTTGGTCGTGTTTTACCAGTCGTTTTGGTGTTCTGTACCTAATTTGTGCTTATACTTTTTTGACCAGTCGTTCTGCTTTGTGTATGTATTTTGCTGGTGTATGTAGAATTGTGATACAGTAGTTCTGTGGTGTCATGTAGTGCGGTAGTGTATGTAGTTTTGTGGTGTATGTATTCTGCGGTGATGTAGTTCTGTGGTGTGTGTAGAGTTCTGGTGGTGCATTATAATTCTGTGGTATGATAGTTCTTTTTGGTGTATGCCTTGGGTGATGATTGTATAGGTTCTGTGGGTATATATTTCCGTGGTGTATGTAGTTCTGTAGTGTATGTTTAAAAAAAAAAGGGTTTAGTGGGTATGTATTCGCGTATTTGTTGTATGTAGTTCTGTGGTGTATGCTTGTGGTGTGTGTAGTTCTATGGGTATGTAGTTTTGTGGTGTATGTATTCCGGGTGTATAGGTAGTTTGTAGTGTATGTAGGTAGTGGTGTATGTATCTGCGTTTATGTAGTTCTGTGGTATGTGTAGTTCTGTGGTGTATGTATAGTTCTATGGTGTATGTATAGTTATGTGGTGTATTGCCTATGTGTATGTATTTCTGTGTTGTTGTATTCTGTGGTGTATGTATAGCTGGTTCTGTGGTGTATGTAGTTCGGTGGGGTATTCTGTGGTGTATATATTTTAGTATGTGTAATATATATATTTGTGGTGTAAATTCTGTGGGGTATGTATTTCCGTACCGTGATGTATATAGATTGTAGTTCGGGGTTGATATAGTTATGTAGTGTACGTATATAGTTCTCTGGTGTATATATTGTTGTATGAATACATATACACCAAACAATTATACACCACAGAACTTCACCACACCACAGAACTATTATACACAACAGTACAAACACCGCATGCATACACCACAGAAGTACATACAAAAACAATGTTAGTTTTTGCTCAAACGGCATTTCATATATTCCCCAACCGTTGGACCCAGTTTTGTCTCAAATAGGCAGCACAATGGGCTTGACTATAATCAAGCTTTACGCCGAAAAGCTGTATTTAAAAAAAAAAATTGAGTGTGTGGTGAATGATAGAGCTTCATGAACTTGTTACTAATAACTGTTTAATTGGTCAATACTACTACCCTATTAGTATCTTTGCGTTGGCAAAATTTCCTTACCCCCCCCCCCCCCCTATTCTGTTTGTCTGTTTGTTTTGTCTCGGTCTTAAGTAAAATGTTTACCGTATAGTAAGTTATTCAGGTGTCAACCTACTTTAATGGATTTCAGTAGGACAAGGAAACAATGGACCTTGAGTAGAATCGCACACGTGACCTAGACACTTGTTGTTTTATGGTCGTTGTTTGTTTATTTATCTATTTGAATGATTATTATTCTCTTTACCTGTTTACTTTGTTTCGGTATTTAGTAAAATGTTTATCCTAGACTGATTTATTCAGGTGTCAACCCATTTTGATGGACAAGGAAACAATGGACCTTGGGTAGAATCGCACACGTGACCTAGACACTTGTTTTTTTATGGTCGTTGTTTGTTTATTTATCTATTTGGATGTTTATCATTCTGTTTGCCTGTTTGTTTTGTCTCGGTATTAAGTAAAATGTTTACCGTAGAGTGATTTATTCAGGTGTCAACCTACTAATGGATTTCAGTAGGACAAGGAAACAATGGATCTTGGGTAGAATAGCACACGTGACCTCAACACATGTCGGGGCAAAGGTCATCTAGGGTGGTTTGGTACATTTTAAACGACATGGTAATTCTGACCATCATTGGCTACTTTATCTACACACTGTGGTGGATTCCAATGGGGCTAGAACACATTGAGACATAACATTCGGCGGGAACAAATGCATCCTTCACACATTAGGCGAGAAATGGGATATCGAAAGCATTAACAGATAAGTTGTCTGGAATTGAGAAAATCTCGAGATAGTGATCGATTACAGAGTGGTACATACATTAAGGTGTAATGTTTCAAGGTAACATGCTACTAAGTGAAATGCTAGAATCATCTTCAGATAAACAACAGCCAACATGCTCATATATGTTTAACATATACTAGACAAAGTCTCTTTTTTTAAACCACATGATTATTCTATTGATATTTATTCAACTGCTTATGCCATACTTAATTTTAAGAATAATGATTTTAAGTAACTGGTAATAAGTAAATGTCTATTTTAAGCAGTACAGAAACATCAGACAGACAAATGTACACATAAAATAATTGTAACTACATTCAAATGTAAGTCACAAAACCATTTGAGTTCTAATGGAAAATTTCATGTTTTCTGACCTGCACAGGTTCTCATTTTGATATCCATGGAAAGTGGACCGGTACCAAAACTAAGTGTCTGTAGCATTCCGACGTTGTAATAGTTAACACTTAAGCGACCAAGGGGTTTTCACTCCCGTTGAAAACACTTTCCCGGGTGAATTTTTTGATGAAATTTATACCACATGTGGAGGGTCATAAGACAAACCCAAATCAGCAATAAAATATGAAATTTGTCATTTGGACGGCAAATTATGGGCAAAATATTGTTTTCAAAACACGCGAAAAATGGGCAAAAAGACGGAAAATTCAAATGAGCTTTGCGCTTACATCAAACTTTTTGAAAACTTATTTTTTGTTGACATCTACTCTAGAAGACCCAAATAACATAATTATATTTAACACAAAACTTGCAGTTTTAGGGAATCCTGTATTTTTAACCGGGGTTGCAAAATACGCGTCATTTTGCCATTGACTTTGTACAGTTTAGCAACGTCCTCAATGAAATTGATTGTTTTCAGCACATAAAGCGTTATTTTTACTGTTACTAATAATTGTTTACTTATATGTATGTGTGAACAAATATCAGCAAAAAAGAATTGGGTTGGTTCTTTGATTTTTATAAATATTTTCAGATGACTTCCGTTAGCGCCCAAGGGGGGTTCCATGGGACCCTCCCTATTTAACTCATTAACGGCTTTGCCGATTTTAATTATTTTGGTATGAAAAGAAGCGCATTTAAAAGTTAGACAATTAAAAAAGGAATCGGCGCAAAAATCCCGCGCGCAAAGCGGCCAGCGCAAAAACAAATTTGGAGGGTCCCTAGGAACCCCCCCCCCCCCCCCCGTGGTCGCTTAAGTTTTAATGAGCCTTGCCCAATAAAATAGGCAAACTACCTTGCTATCGTCCACATTCCCAGCACAGGTCCGCAGTGCAAATCTTCAAACAAGCTTTAATCTTTTGCACTTATTAAAAACAGTTCGCACTTAACCAAGTCAATGATGGACGTGCAGAAGTAAACAAATTCGGGTATGTTATAGCACATGGGGAAATGTAATTGATCTTTTGGTTTAGTTTTTTCATATACAATTGGTGTCACTTTTTTTTTAAATGCGTCCATGGGTGTTTTATAATGGGGATAAGTTTGTACAGGAATAAACTATAAAAGTGTTTTGTTTTAAAATATATACCAATCTGTTCGGCTGCTCATAAGGTTTCTAAAAAGGTACAATTTGCCATATGTACGACATATTAGTACAATAGGCTCAAGACAGTTCAGGGTCATCATTTATAGAATGGTCGGATTTTGTCGAAGCTGGTTTTAAATTGTTTATTTGGGTTATACTAAATACGAAAATGTATATTTCGTGTTTATAAAGATTTTATCTTTCACCTTTCAGAGTAAGACTTTTGCAGATATGGTCTCCCATAGACCCTGTTGAGCCCGGTCATATTTGCCATTCTTAATTATCATCTGTATAATAAGACGAACAATTTGGCACCATTTTTAAACCGAACTGATGAATCTGAGATGTTACCTCCAATGTGACCTTGAGCCTGTTTTGCCTTATAAGTCTTGAACTATAAGCCTCAGATAGGACAAACTATACTTTTCGTAAATCCTTGGATGTACTGAACATGATGGTATACCTTTCAACACATTTTGACCCTTTTATATTTTGCCCCCCTAGAATACGTCCAATAACACACTTTAAAAAATGACACCGATAATTTTTGGAATCTTCAAATTTAGACACAGGGTTCGGCCCTGATCATTTGATGCATATCCGCCATTTTGGATTTTTGACCAATTTCCCTATATTTTTTGGATTTTGAAACCAAAGACTATTTTTTCTTCATTTTTTTACGTTTAAATTAATTCTTATCCAATTATCTTTCATATAAAACAGTTCAATGGCTTGTCTTTTGCTTAATTTTCTTGTGATGGCTATTTTTTGTGAGCACCTGAAAAACAATAGCTTCACGGCCGCCATCTTGGATTTCAGCAAAATTTTTGTTGCATTTTGAAAACATGGATGAATTCTTTTATCAAATGATCAATGGAGAGATAATCGTATTGTCGAGGAAAGCCTGATCTGATTTAGAAATGGTCCCATCTGTTGAGAAGATTATCCTATTGACTGGTTAATCCATGTCTAATGGTTATTTAGTAGGCAGGTTTGGATATTTAGGTAGATTCAGTTCAAATAACCCTTTCACACGTATATTCTGACACCACGAATTAAAGATCTTGATACAGAGTTATCCGCGGTGCACTACCGAATGTTTGTCACGCAGGTTAGTGCTTAAGAAGTTTTAGCTAAGAAGATATCCTATCTTAACCTGCACCACCCCCCTGCCTAGTCTTTATGGCGAACCGGGGGGGGGCAAGAGATGAGGGCTAACTCAAGCCTCAAAGTGAATGCCCCTACTAAGAGGGGACCTGCAAATAGTAATAAGGACAAATGCCCAGCTCGACCTTCGACTGAAACGACCAACCAACCTGGATTACCAGCCCAATATACCAAGGAGCGTCTTAGCCGTCAGGGACCACCATCACCACCTGACCTGTCTAGACGTTCTGATGGGATTAACATCAAACAACCAGCTGATCCGATTACAAAAAGGCCGGGGATCAAGGGGCTGGCCATACAACACCTGGCAGGTCCCACTAATGCTTTAACATGTGTACTACCGGCAACGCCCACCTCGGCCCGTCACTACAAACGCATGGTATTCAAAGACCAAAACCATTCAACGACCAAATACTAGTACCAAGTCCAGAACGCCGCACACCAATGCCGGACCGAGCACCATGCCAGACCGAGCACCAATGCTAGAACGAGGCCACAATGCCAGACGCTACCAATGCCAGACCGACTTACCAATGCCAGACCAAACGCCAATTCAAGACGAGAGGAAACAGGACTTTATGTTTAGACCCAATACTGACATGAACGTGAGGAAATGATCAGGGACGGCGTTACATCGTGGGGAAACAACAGACGCCACCACCCACTACCCAGCGTTCAACCTTTAGAAATCGTACCGTCGTCATTGAGGGACGGGCCTATGACCACGGGTCTGTCATTGCTGGCTTCTCTCAGATTGGCCTGGCAATGGCAGAATCTTGGGCTGGTCAAGTCTAATGGTCAGTGGCAAGTTACCTTGGACAGCCGGGCTGACCTCGAGGGGATCGTCCTTAATGTGATTTAGATCCGGCGAAAGACATAGGTACGCCTGGTTGCAGAAAATGGCGACGGTATCAATATCATTTTTGGTTGATGCCTTACTGGGTAGACAACGAGGAGTTTGTCTACCAAATACATCAATTGGGAACGTTCGGCAAATTTCACCCTGGGTGAAGAAAATGCCTCGTCGGATTATACGTCCATTGAGGACAGGCTTGTCCACTGTAGGGTGGAATTTCCTGAAACAGTAAATCCCTCCCCCACGCCACTTCGGATTGGGGAAGACGAGTGTGACAATCTAAAGAATATAACGGGCAATCAAAGGTATGTAATTATTGTTTAAGTGACCAGCATTTTATTAGATCTTGTCCAGCCCGCAAATTTTGCCACCTTGCGGCGAAGGTTCACTTTCCGATGATTGTCCGGAGAGGTTTGCAGACTCGTCTTTGAGTCATTTTGCCCTCTCCCAGTGATGAGGACGGTGGGGACTTGTTTGTTAGCGGGACCGATTCCGAGGTCCTCTACCGGTCTTATCACTGTTGAGGAGGGTGATTCTGGGGATGATGGGTGGTGTTACAATTTACCCCAGATTGCTCTCCGATTACGAGGGACGGTGTCCTAACCATTGTCGTCCCCGAAACTCCATCGCAGATTGACGAAGACTATTGTAGTCATGAAACTCATCGCAGGGTTGACGAGTTTGAGGCAAACATCAAAGTGGAGGAAGGGTGAGTGATGTGAGACATTACCGTTAAGAGGCGCCGTCAACCAACAAACGAAGACGACGGAGGGGGGTAGGTGATGGTGTTTGGTCGCCTAGTCGTCCCGTAAAACCAAAAAACTGCCCCCTGCCCCAGACCTGACCCCATTCTGATGTTGTTATGGTTAGGAATTCTTTTGGAGATCTTGGGAATGTCGATACCGACTTTTTTTGTTGTAATTCACCATGCTTTTAGAGCTCTTCTTTGTCGTTTGTAATGGCTCTGTCTCTCAATTTCAATCAATTTGTTAACGGTTATGAGAGGACAGAGCAAAGGTTTTTAAAAGGGTTTTCGTTTTTTAATTGCGAAGTATGATATTATTTGTCTTCAAGAGACTATTGGGATTTAGATTTATTTATACCTTTGTTAAACATCAGTGGGAGGGGGATGTTTTTTCACTAATTCGCCTCAGTATCATTCGCAAGGGTGGCTATTTAGTAGAAAATATTCAGATATTAATTTTGTTTCGTCAAAATATTGGAAAGAAGGAGTAGCTCTTAGAAGTCAAATTTGTGAATTGTGATCATTTTTCACACTGTTCAATGTTTATGCTCCTAATAATTTTAAATCTCGCAGGGTTTTTTTTAATGATTTTAAATATATGTTACGCATAATCTTGTGGGGTAAGATCTTTTATTTGTGGGGATTTTAATGTGGCTTCTGAATTAATTGATAATCTACCCTTTATATGAGGATCCGTCTCGCTCGGAGTATTTGAGCATCGTGCGAGACAATTGTCTCCACAATGCTGGCGAGAACAAATTCCGTTCGCCGCGCATACTCCTGGCGGCGGATTAGATGCGGTCATTGATTCAGAGCCGCATTGATAAAATTTAGTTTAGCCTTCTTTCTTAGATGTTGTTAAAGTAAATCTTCTGCCATGTTCATTCAATGGAGGGACCATTTGAATTGGTGTCTGTAGCTAGATCTAAGTCGGGTCAGCTCGAGGGTGAGGGGACATTGGCATTTAAATAACGTCTTTCAAGGATGATGATTTTGTTTTGGATGTTGTATTTGTATTCAATTAATGAAATTATAAATCAGCAGTTTATTCTGATATTTTTAGTGTATGATGATTTGAATCTCATTTTAAGGAAAGTGCGCCTTAGCATTGTCATGCTAAGGCGCATTTCCAACGTTAAAACAGGCCTCGTAATGTTTTTGTTCAGTCCAAATTAAGTATGAGTACCAAAAAGGCATCTAATTTTCAATTATGATTTTCTTTGGTTAAAAGTTAGAACTGAATTAGAATCTTTTGATGAGGAAGCATGCGAGGGGCTTTAGTTCGTTCAAATTAAGATATTGATTGGGAAAAATCAACCAATATTTTTTTAAAAAAATTTAGAAAGCATAGACAGAGAACTGCATCTTAATTTATAATTTGATTGCTGAAAATGGTTCATCAATTTCAAAAAGTGAATTAATGTTAAAAGAAGGTTATACTTTTTATTCAAAGCTTTTTACCGAGAACTTGTAATATTTCTGTTCAGGTACTTTTGGTTCAGTAATTAAATACGCATTTAAATTTAGATGAAATTATTATGCAAAATATTTAATGTTTGGATGAGTTGTGTGAGGCTGTCTCAAGATGACCCTCATAAAAGCCCGGGCTTGGATGTCCTCACTGCTGAATTTTATAGTTTTCTTTTTTGATGATTTAGGCCCCATTCTCTTGAGGGTGACTGTGACATAGCTGCTGTATATAATAATGATGTTTTTAAACAAAGTAAGGGAAAGTTCATGTTCCCACAAAATTCAGAGGTGTTTTTGAATTCCAATAAGTTACAGATGACATCAAAGATTAATTGATTTCCTAGTATCACCCACCATTGACATCATACAGTATCCTAGTTTCTTGGTAATATCTTTTGAAGTCTTTATAACCAGTGCAGTATGGTTGTGGGTGGAATAATTATTGAAGGGAATAACTGTCAAAATTGTGTATACTAAATCATCAGCCTTGACTCAAAAGTGTCCTCACATCCTCTCAACTATCTGGGGACGCTCCCACACTTCCACGAAGTTTTAGTCATTTTGGACGTTTCTGATTGGCTAGGAAAAGTCCGGAACTCTATGAGATGTACTTTCTGATTGTTAAAATAATAGTGAACGGGGAAGGATTATGAGTTTGATTAGTATAAAAGAGCATGAAATATTTTGTGAAGAGTCCAGTCCAGTTTGGTGAGTACATCAGACCGTAAGGTTAGGTCTGATGTAAAGTCTACGCCGACTATATTTTGGGGCTCAAGAAGAGATGGTGATGTAGTAACTAAAACTAATTGCCAAGTAAGCGACTTGTTTCGGCTGAGATGTGTTATTTGTGTATGGAAAAACGCGTTGCCCACGCTCGGAAACACTACCGAACGCCACATGGTAGCAGCGGTGGTAAGTACTTTCTTGAAAACTTAAATGCTGTATCTGATGCCTTGACTGTGTGTCGCATCCGTCGTCGAAGAAGAACACTGAACTGAACCCAAGCTGAGGGTAAGTTTTCCATATTTGTTGGTACTAAGACCATGTATGGTTTCAATTTAAATACGCGATTTAAATTGAATTTGTTAGGGATTTGTTTACTTCTTAAAGTTGAGAAAAAAACTTTAGTACACGTAACCTTGGCAACGCTAGAAATAGATCGCCACATGTCATTAAATTATGATACGATGAGGAGAACCACCTACTGGGTCCGCTTTCCCTCCGCATTTGTAAGATGGAAAAGAAATAAGGCCAAATAACTATGCACTGGGATTTTAACAATGATGACCGGCATGAAACTTAAAATTTAATGATGTTATGATAAGTTTCTGACAAACTAATTGAAGCTTTAATAGTTAACAAAAATAGTCACTAATTTTGTCTAATTAAAAAAAATTAAATCGTAAATAAAACTGATTCCATCAAATGAACCCTGGTACATAGTATACGATTGACGTGTAGACAAATGGTTCGAAAGATGCCATAAGCAATTAACTGTTCTAGACTTGGGTGCATTTGTGTTATCCAGTCCATGTTTGGCCTACATATTTAAGACCTCCTACTCACGGAAAATAGTAGATTGGTGGAGCGCCGCAGCCTCTTTAGTCACTAAGGACTAGGTCACAGAGAACCTATCGAGACGTGACTGTAATTTGTAGGTACTTTGTACTGGATGGATCATTTGATCAGAGCATTTTATTGATATAGTATAGTAATCATAGATCCGCTGATCTCTAGAAGATCAGAAAGCTCATTTTATCACTAGGACAGCACAGAGACCTATTGGAACGGACTGGTGGTTGGCCCTGCTTTGGCCATGAAAGTTTTGCATCGAAAGAGAATTTAGAAGAAATTGAATTGTTTTTCATTTACACACTGATGTTAAATACACCATTGCATCCATGATATTATGTTGAAAATGGTTAATAACTATAATGAAGTTAAGGTCTGCGGGATTTATAAAACATATTAAAGATTGATTGATTTAAGCTTTAACTTAGGATAACTTGATTATTTCCCAGTAAATTTTAAGGAAATACCTGCAATACAACGATGAACTGATAGTTAGTTTCCTTTAAGAACAAAGACAAAATACTTATGAGAAGCAAGCAAAACTAAAACAAACAAAAAACAAGAAGATGGAATTATTACGAAGACACAAAGATAGGCAAACAAGATATACCCTGAGAAGCAAGCAAACTTAAAAAAGAGAAGTGAAAGTTAATTATGAAGACACAACAAGTATCAAAACAATTAGACCCATTAGAGCAAGGAACTTACAATGTAGAGGAGAAAAAAAAGGCGTAATATTCAGGAACAATAATTGTTTTATAAATGTTAGTGTATTTAATACGTGTAACATTCAAATTTAAATTGAGTATTTAAGTTATCACCATACATGTAGTCTAATGTCCTGACTAATGGATAACTTGCTTTTTCCAGAAGCGAGGGAATGAAAGTAATTCTAAGTCATTAGATGACTTTTCGCCGATAATAGCTGAAGTCCTGGATCTTGAACTGTTCCTGTATTTTATTATTGCTGGTTTACCAGAAACAACCTTTGCTATTATTTTGAACTGCTGCATATTTACCTGCTATATCCTTGCTGCTTTCACCACCCAATGTACTGACTGCTAATATGAACAAGTACTTCTGTGACTACAAAGAGTTAATTCCAAGTGATTATTCCTTCCATGAATGGACAAACTGTGATAAGATTCCCAATGCATGAATCGAATACTTTCCTGAACTGTTTCACCACTGCAATGACAACAGTACTGACATAACACTCAAACCTGAGCTGAGCCTAATATTGTACTATAAACTTTCATAGTCTTGCTAGACCCACCAAACTTTGGAAAGCCATATTTTGCCATGACAATGAATTTGTACACACACTTGTCTTTTGGAATGAGGTGCAATTATGAATATGGGGAACTCCTGACTGTTATGTTGACCTTCTTGTGCAAGGGATCATCTTGAATCATGGCCAACTACTAGTATGATTTTTGATAACTTTGACCTACTTGTAGAGGCAACATTGCTCTCACTAGCCTGCATGAGACTGACGGTGAACTTCAGCTATACTGTAACCTGTTGAAATCCTAAATCTGTCAATATGTGTTTACTGCTGATGCTATTGCTGAACTAATCCTGTAAATTGCTGCTTCATGCCTGCTGAGACCCAATGAGGACACATGGAGATGAAGAAGAACTTTTGAATAAACTTTAAATAATCATATTGCTGTGTTTATATATGAATGTTTATATATGATTGAGTTGTTCTTCGTGTTGATTTTCTCCCTCACATGTCAATTGAACACGGTTCATTCTCGGAGGAGAGGGCATGTGACATAGCTGCTTGTATAATACTAATGATTGTTTTAAACAAAGTAAGGGAAAAGTTTCATGTTCCCACAAAATTCAGAGGTGTTTGTTGAATTCCAATATAATTAGAAAGTTACAGAGACATCACGATTTAATTGATTTCCTAGTCTCCCCACCAAATGACTCATACAGTATCCAGGGTTCTTGGTAATATCCTTTGGAAGTCTTTATACCAGTGCAGTATAGGTGTGGGGGAATAATTAATTTGAAGGGAATAACTTGTCAAAATGTGTAAATAAATCATCATACTTTGGACCAAAAGTGTCTCAACATCCTCTCAACTATCTGGGGACGCACACACACTTCCAAGAAGTTTTAGTCATTTTGGACTTTTCTGATTGGCTAAGAAGTCGGACTCTATGAGATGCACTTTTCTGATTGTTAAAATATATGAAGGGGAAGGATTATGAAGTTTTGAGTTATATAAAAGAGCATTAGTTGGAAGAGTCCAGTCCAGTTTGTGAGTACACCAGACCGTAAGCTTAGGTCCGATTGTAAAGTCTACGCCGCTATATTTTTGGCTCAAGAAGGAGATGGGGATGTATAAATAAACTAATTGGCCAATTAAGCGAACTTGCTTTCGTCTTAGATGTGTTAATTTGTGTATGGAACAACCATTGACCGCTCGAACCACTCCGACGCCAAGTAGCTGAGACATGGTTATGGGTGATTTTAACCTCCCAGCATCCATGTCCTCAGGGTGTTATCCCCTTGTTTCCAAAAAAGGGTGATAAATCTACTCTCAAGAATTGGAGGCCTATTTCTTACTTAATAGTTATTTACAACATTAATTTCAAAAGGCCTTGCTGCCTCGTCTGACCCAAGGTGATGGCATCTATCCGTCCTCTACTTATCAGGACTTGTATTGGCCCGGTCGTGACATGACGGACATTGTATTGGCTATGCACGAATCTAGTGACTACATTTCTGATCGTGGTCTTGAGGGATACTTGGTCAAGATTGATCATCAAAAGGCCTTTGCACCGTGTTTAATCACAATTATTTATTCAAGGTTCTGATTAAGTTTTGGCTTTCCGAATATTTTGTTAGGTGGATTCGTCTGTTTTACTCACACCTCAATCTGTGGTGAAAATTAATGGTTTTTTAATCATATTTTTTTCCTATTCTGAGGGGACCGTCAAGGAGCCCCTCATCGCTTTACTTACGTTCTCACAGCTGAGCGCCTTAGAAATATCATTGTTGAGCATCCCGCAATTAAAGGATTTGATTTTTGGGGGCTCGCTTTATTTTTCCAGCATGCACACGATTCCACCGCTTTTGTTAACGATATTGATCTGTAAACATGTTTTTGAGTGTTTGGATTATATATAATCAGCCTCCCATGGTCAAAGGTCAATCTTGAAGAAGTCAGAAGTCCTGCCACTAGGTACTGGTGTCACAAAGCCTCCAGTAAATCTGCCCGTGAAGTTATCTCTGGTAGTACGGTTGTGTTATGTCCTATCTATTGGTAACGACCCAGTGGCCTGTGAGCGGGACAACTGGCTTCTCAAGAGTGATAAATGTATTCTATTTTAAATACCTGAGCAAAGCTAGATCCTTTCGGTAAAAGGCAAAGTTTTAGTTTGTACTTCATTAATAATATCTCGCATTGTTTATGTTGCCAATTTGTGCTCTGTTCCTGAATGGCTATGATTACATTAAATAAAGCCATGGTTGATTTTATTTGGAGGCGGCAGGAGCACAGAATTAAATATAGTGGGTTTTAATTTCATCCAATTGATTGGGGGGATTGGGGTTGCTTGATATCGACAGCTGAGATTTTCATTACGGTGTCAATTCATCAAGAAATGTTCGATTTTTAGCACCCTCTAATCCTTTTACAAGGCCTCTGATTCTCTTTTCATTTGGACAAATATAATAATTACTGTTTGGTCGGGATGTTTTTCGCGTTGATTTAGTCCAGAAGTATTTCGATATGAGGCCTTTTTATGGGGAAATGTTGCGGGCGTGGAGAAGGTTGACTGGTGGGAACTTAGTCTGCCCTGTAATGTTAATGATCTCCTGTGCCAGCCGCTCTTCTCAACCCTTTTTATTGTTGAGAGGAGGGTAATTCTTTTTGTTATCGTGAGTTTATCGACCTGTTCTCTTCGATTCGGGGAATTATTATTTAGAATTGTTCCGGTTTTTATGCCGGGTTGGATTTATTCAACTCTTTTTGGTGTATTCTCCAAGATTTCGGATGTGTTTGGGGGTAGTTGACATGGTGAGATTCTTTCACGTCCATTCCCAATAAAATGGCGTAAGATGATATAATTTGTTCACGGGCTCTGGCTGAGGCTGAACCCGATTCAGCCATTATCCCTTTTAAATTTGAGGGTGAGCCTGTGAACATTTGTACCACCAATACTAGTTATTTAATAGACTTTTCAGAAGTCGGGATGCCCTTGTATCATCCAGCGGTTCTCAGTTTCTGGAGGATCACTTTGGGTGGGCTTGATAAGATTCCATTTAATTCTTGTTTTGGGGGCTTGAAAGAAAAATTTCAAAGGCTCAAATCATTTATTTATGTCATAATGTTTTATATAACACGAACATTAAGTGCCTGAATTTGCAATTACTTCATGATCCTAAATGTACTTTTTGTATTTTGGAGGATGAAACAATCTTCCACCGTTTTATGATTGGGTGATTTTGTTCAGGATCTTCTGGTATTGGTTCGAGACCTTTGCCATACTATCTGGGCGAAGGTATTCCTTTTGATCGTTGCATTTTGTCGGCTTCTGTTTGGTCTCCCTAAGTCAAAGACCGCGTGAAATTAATTAATTTTGTTTTGTGTAATTTCCGTTTTTCGATTTGGAGTGCCAGGAGGTGGACCCAACAAGTCAATGTATCCTTACGAGAATTTTTCGGTCCTTTATTGAAGGCAGCGGCTCCGGCTTGAGTTTCAAAAATTTCTTGGCTCAGGCCATTGATTCCTTTTTTGATATTTTTTGGTGTGGGAGAAGCACTTGTCTGTCCCCCACCTTTTGGTTTTTGATTTTGCTTTTGAGTAATTTGTTTGTACCGTTTCTCGAGGAAGGACACTTAAGATTCTCCGTATTTTTTATGTTTCTGCTTATAGTTGTTTAAACTATCATGTGTTATGGTTACTTATTCTCTTGTTTAAAATTTTGCTAATTTTTGTATATTCGCCGAATCACCTTAAGTATGACCTTGGGCAAGTGCGTGCTGGTGTTATGGTATCTTTATGTATTTCCTCCATTTGCCATGCTTGATTGCTCCCTCGGTTACTTTTTAAATTAGTCATTTGTTTTTTAATTTCTGTATTTAATGTTTATATGCTGTTATAAATCGGTATGTATGTTAATTTGTTTGTTGCTAGTCTTATTTTTCTCTTTACATTGCTTTAACAACTATTTTACATATTGGCCGGGAATCACCTGTGTATGGCGCCGGGGGTGTGTGCTATCATTTTTGTTTCAGTACACTTTCCCTTTGTGACATGCTTGGGTGCTTCGCGGTTGCTGGTATTTGTATATCAGTTTTTATTTTTGCTATGCTTTGTGATAGTGCTTTACATATCCATTGGTTAAATGTTTTTAAAAACTTGATTCATCAATTGCTGTACATTAGCCGGGAATCGCCTGGGCTTGGCTGTGATGTGTGATGTTGTTATGGATTCATACACTTGTCCCCCCGTGCCATGTTTGGGTGCTTCCCGGTTACTTCTTTTAATATGTTCTGTGTATTATCCTCTGCTTATTATAAAAAATGTTTATTGTTGTTTGCAAAATCATTTTGTATCCTAGCCGATCACCTGGGTATGGCATTGGGGATGTGGCTGTGTTATTGGTTCATGCAACATGTCCCCCCGTGCCATGCCTGTGTGCTTCCCGGTTGTTTTCTTTTAATATGTTCTGATTATTATCCTCTGCTTAGTTATATAAAAAAATGTTTATTGTTTGGTGCAAATTCATTTGTCATACTATCCGGATCACCTGGTAATGGCATGGGATGTGTGGCTGTTGTTATTTTCAGTGCACATGTCCCCCTGTGCCGTGCTTGGGTGCTTCCCGTTGTTTCTTTTAATGTTCTGAGTATTATCCTCTGCTTATATGTATAAAAAATGTTTTGTTTATTGTTGTGCAAAATCATTTTGTATACTAGTCGGGAATCACCTGGGCATGGCATTGGGGGTGTGTGCTGTTGTTATTGGTTCAGTGCACATGTCCCCCCGTGCTTGTGGGGGTGCTTCCCGTTGTGTCTTTTAATATGTTCTGAGTATTATCCTCTGCTTATTTATAAAAATGGTTTTTGTTTTATTGTTGTGCAAAATCAGTTGGTATACCTCAGCCATGAATCACCTGGGCATGGCACTGTGGGGATGTGTGCTGTTGTTATTGGTTCAGTGCTCATGTCCCCCTGTGCCGTGCTTGGGTGCTTCCTATTGGCTTCCTTTATTTTGTTTTGATATTTATTCTCTGCTTTTTATAAAAATGTGAATTGTTTAAAGTTGTGTTAGACTTTTTTGTCATGTTTATATAATAGCTGTTAATATTTCCGCAATATCTCTGCTTATTTAATAATTCTTGTTCTTTTTTTTAATTGTGTCAGTTATTTTGTAATAGCTAGGATCACCTAGGGAGGAGCCATTGGGGTGTGTGCTGTTGTTAATTGGTTCAGTGCACTGTCCCCCTGTGCCATGCTGGGGTGCTTCCTGGTTGCTTCGTTTAATAGGCATTGGTATTTATTTTTTTCTTATTTAAAATTGTGTAATCTTGTTTACAAGTGTCAGATTGGTTGTAATTTTATAGCCGGAATCACCTCCTTCAATAGGCATTGTGGGTATGTGCTGTTGTTATTGGTTCTGTGCACATGCCCCGTGTCATGCTTGGGTGCTTGCCGGTTGCGTTGTGTTTATATGATCTGTAAGTATTCTCTGCTATTTAAAATAATTGATTTATTTCTACTCTGCTCACATTATTTTGTATATTAGCCGGGAATCCCCTGGAATGGCATTGTGGTGTGTGCTTTATTGGGTCAGTGCACATGGCCCACTGTGGCTATGTCTTGATTGGGTGCTTCCTGGTTGCTTTATTTATATGTATTATTATCTTTTGCTTATTTAATATTTAATTGTATGTTTTAAAAGTTGGGTCATTGTTTGTATATTAGCCGGGAATCACCTGGGCGTGGCATTGTGGGCGTGTGCTTTTGTTTATTGGTTTAGTGCACCTGGCCCCCTTTGCCATGCTGGGGTTTTTCCCGGTTGCTTGGTTTAAATGATTCTGGTATTTATTCTCTGCTTATTTAAAATATTTGTATTGGTTTAAAGTTGTGGCAATATTAGTTTGTGATTTTAGCGGAATCACCTGACCTGGCCTTCTAGGCGTGTGCTTGGTGTTATTGGTCAGTGCACAGATCCCCCTGTGCCATGCTGGGGTGCTTCCCGGTTTGCTTTTTTTTTTAATTTTCCTGTTTTTTTTACATTTGAAAAATTGCCCCTAAATATGGTTGTTTATTTTTGTGCTAAATTATTTTGTATACTAGCCGGGATCACCTGGGCATTGGGGGTGTGTGCGGTTTTTTTTGGTTCAAGTGTCATATGTCCCCCTTGTCGTGCTCGGGTGCCTCCCGTTTTCTTCTATTACTTAT
This sequence comes from Ophioderma brevispina, assembly GCA_023653785.1. NCBI lineage: Eukaryota > Metazoa > Echinodermata > Ophiuroidea > Amphilepidida > Ophiodermatidae > Ophioderma > Ophioderma brevispina. The sequence goes on along the minus strand of JAMKCH010039336.1, from coordinate 109,924 downwards.
TCCTGGGTCTCTCCTCTGCCTTTTTTTTATAAAAATTGAATTGTTTAAAGTGTGCCAGATTTTCTTGTATATAGCCGGAATCACCTGCCATAGCTTCGGGGTTGTGCTTGTTGTTTATTGTTCAGTGCATTCCCCCTGTTGGCCTTGCTTGGTGCTTACCTATTTTTCTTTTAAATATATTTTGATTTTATTCGCTGCTATTGATAAAAATTGAATTGTTTTAAAGGTTGTGTCCGATTTTTGTTGGTAATATAATCACTGTTTCTCGTAATTTCTTCTGCTTATTTACTAATTCTTGTTCTTTTCTTTTTAAAATTTTGAATGAGTTATTTGTGTAATATTAGATCACCTCGGTATGGCCTTTGTGTGGCCTGTTGGTATTGGTTCCGATGCCATACCCCCCGTGCCATGCGTGGGTCTTCCGGTTTGCTTTGTTCAAATGATCTGGTACTGATCTGATTTTTTGCCTATTTAAAATATTATTTAAAAGTTGTGTCAGATTATTGTTTTGTATAATTAACCGGGAATCACCTGGGATGGCATTGGTGGCATTGCTGTTGTTATGGTTCTGTGCACATAGCCCCCATGTGCCATGGTCTTGGTGCTTTCCGTTGCTTTGTTGATATATTACTGGTATTTATTCTCTGCTTATTTACACTTTTGAATTTGTTTTCAAAGTGGTGATCCGTTAGTCATGATCAAGTATTTATCTAGCTCATTTGTTAAATTTGTTCATTTTTCTCTCTTAAATTTGGGTCATTTATTTAGTGTAATAGCTGGGAATCATCTAGGTATGCATTGGGGGTGTGTGCTGTTGTTATTGGTTCTTGGCACATGCCCCCCGTGCCATTGGGCTTGGGTGCTTCCTGGTTGCTTTATTTATATGTTATAAAATAAAATAACTAATTTTTTCTTTTTTTAAATATTGATTTATTTAAAAGTGGTGATCCGTTTTGTTTTACAATATCTTAAAACTTTTGGGGGCGCATTTGCCGGCAATCACTGGAGTATGGCATTTGGGGTGTGTGTCGATATTACGTGATCGGTACGCGTGTCCCCCAATGCCTTCTCGTTGCGTCCGGTAGTATTTTTATGGTTGTGTTTAATTGTTTATTGTTTTTATTTTGGTGTCAGGAGATTTGTCTTTGTCGTTGCATTGCAGTCAAGTCGGGAGGCGCCTGTGGTGGGGTGGTCGATGTTTCGGTGTTTGGTCCTCTCCTATGGGGTGTCTCCTGGCGAATGCAGTGCCGCGTACTTTTGGCCAACTCTCCTGTTTTTTTTTGATTTATATAAAATGTTATAAAATGTCCGAAGCCACTGTTAATGGTATCATCAAATTAAGACCTGGTTTATTTTTTGGTGTTATATTTTTTGTCATGCGTCTTTTTTCTGTCTCGTTTTGTTGCATGTGATTTGCTGATTATTGATCTATATTGTGGATTTTGCTTTGCGTTGAGAAGTCAATGTCCCATTTTGTGCTACTGTCCAATACCCAGGTTTATTATCAATTGCATTTTTTTTATTTTTTATGATGAACCTCGTCATATTTTTATACGCAATTATATTCTTCTGTAAAATTATTTGTATAGTTTTGTGTATTTAATGTAAGTATTTGTATATAAGTTTTGTATATTGTATAGTATAATTTATCTGCAAGTGTAGATTTTTTGTATAAGGTATAATTCTATAAATCTGTCTATTGTTTTTTGTATGATTTTGTGGCTAAGGCATCCCGGTGGCGGTTCCTCTTTTAATAATAAAAAAAACGAAGATATCCTATCTTAGTCAATTCCTAAATAGCTATGTCTTACAGATAACACTAGCACTCAATTGCGCATAAAGAAACAAGGCAAGACACTCTCTTCTCTTTTTATGGTTTCTCACTCAATTTTATTTTCTAAAGCCCGTATTCGGTAATCTGGCATTACGAGTAGCAGATTATTCCTCATTTTTAAAATCCCCCCCCGCCACATATTCAAATTTTCGTTTTGAAGATTTCCATGACGTTTTATCTTATGTATTTGATTTATTTGTAGTAAGAGCATGTGTGCGCATACCTTGACACCCATCATGGCCAAAAAAATCCAACTTTTTTGCTTGAAAAAATGGCGAAAACCATGAATTTTGCGATTTTTTTAGATTTTTCGCATTTTTGCATGACGTCATGTTTGACGTCACAGTGACGTCATACAAGGTATGTTTGTACCTTTTTTGGTATCAATGAACTTGGGAGGGTCATAGCTATCCATTGGTACCACATATGATAGTTCATCAATCCGTTTCCGAGATACTAGGGGGGGCGGAATCCGCCCCAACCTCCAACCCCCGGCGGTGAGATGGGTCCAAAAAGCCCGCTCGTTCAGGGTTTACCAGGAATATTCATCATATTTCTCCAGAGACCACTTTCGGAAAAATAACGGTGTGATGAATATCCATAGCTTTAAATAAAGGTATCTGATCGCTTTCGTAACTATTAGGCCACCGGGCAGATCCCGTATCGTTTAAAAAGGTGACGCACCCCTGGGAAGTACATAATTTTTGCGAGATAATTTCTTTAAAATTATAAAAACAGTTCTCACCTTTTGTATGTGCACGTTTTCTCGAAAATTAATTGTAATTGCCCAATTGCTTGTGAAATCTATCACATATAAAACTCGGTATCAATATTTCCTTACTTCCGCGATTACAATATAATCGTAACGTATGTACGAACGTTGATCTCTAAAACCGCGGCTAAAAGGGCACAATCCATGGGTACGAGCCAGATCAGCTGTTGTGATCGTGTCAACACACTGTGTCAACGTAATAATGGCGTCTCCTGTACCCCGAAAAAGGTCGGGGAAAGTCCATTATGTACTTGATTCCTGATGTAGAGGGTGAAATAAAGCCATCTACAGATAGGTAGAAACAAAGTGCACAAAAGAACGGATGGATTTTGTAAGCTGAGCGGAATTATTGGAAGGATCGCCCATCGTTGATTGAAGATGAACCGATATCGTGCTTACTGCTTAGCCTGCAGAGTTTAATACCTGGTCAACGAATACACGATTCGCTTATTTGTTTGTGAAATGCAATTGCCTAACTGTTTTGTGTCGTGGCCTTTATCATTTATTATATTGTCACGACCATGGCAGTTGGTTTATCGCATATTCTATGTTCATCTATAGCAAGTAACATCGTCAAACACACCATGCATCATTCCTGTCACTGTCAGACTGTACTGTAGTCAACGGGTAGTCATGTTAACGCACGCATGGCTGGTCCCTGGTCATGAAGTACTTCCGTATTTTCAGGATAGATTCAGAATTGTGCTCTTATTGTATTTTACTATACAGTTCAAAATTAATAAGTCCCCCCTGACAAAGGTATACATTTCTGGAAAAGTTAGGCTTCTTAACCTGTTACAAAAATGTGAAATGTTCACTGCAATGTTACACATTTAATGTGCAAAAAAAATAACACAATAGTTAATCTTCTCCCTGAAATGACGTCATTTATTAAATTTGATGACGAATTAAAAATGACACTTCCGTGCATAGGATTTAACAATCGAGAAAATCCTGGACGGAGAAGTACCAACATGCCTAGTACAACACAGGAATACCACAGACACTTGATTTTGGTACCAATGGATAGCTATGGTCATCTTCTTTCCATTGCTACCAAAACGAGTACCAACATGCCTAGAATTACGTCAGGCTGACGTTATGAAGTTCACATGTCAGCACAACTGTCAATTTCCAGAGTACACAGTGTAGAATAGGGGAAACTGTTTTTTTCACCAAAGAAGATTGGAATATCCGATTTTCACACGGTTTTTGCTCTTTAATGGGATATGACTAGTTTTATACTCAGAGAGTTTTAGTGCTACATTTTTTGAGTCGGAAACATTGCGAAATATCAATTGTCCACCCAAAATCCAGTATTTTTATTCTTTTCTCAACTTATGATGTCATAGTGACGTCATAATGGAAATGTTGGTACTTAATTTGATACCAATGGAAAGAAGAAACTCTAAGCTATCATGTGATACCAAATTTTTGGCAATCGGATGTTTAGTTATAGGGGAAAAAGAATCTTTTAAAAAACTTGATTTTCTCGACTTTTAAAGCCTTATGCAAGAAAGTGCCATTTTTTATTTGTCATCAAATTTAATAAATGACGTCATTTCAGGGAGAAGGTCAACTGCTGTGTGAAACTTTTTTGCCCATTAAATGTGTAACATTTCCGTGTACATTGTACATTTTTGTAACAGGTTAAGGAGCCTAACTTGTCTAGAAAAATGCACATTTGCCATGGGGGGCTTACTTTTTGAACTGTATATAAAGGTAATGGCCATTTGTTTTACTTTAGCCCCTGCAGCGTATCATTATCACATATGGGCGACAACTTGACTTTGTGAATGTTGATGTGGAGGGACAAGGTTATCATAGGGGTCACACTTTACTATTTTTGCCCAATGAATTACTGAGCTTTTTTTCTTTATTAAATGTGGGTGACCCAATCGACAACCTTTTCCACAATTTTCCATCAAAATTGAGATTTGGTATGTATCAGAAGTATGAAAAGAAAAGTCACAAACACATGTTTTTCTCAGTCATTACCCCAGTAAAATTTCCTAACAAAACGTCTCCATAAGTGGTTGACCTTATCATGGTCCGATTTTCCATATCATATTTAATATCTCCCTCACATATAGATATGTATCCCCAAAACATCTTATTACAAATTTTGAATTATCAAATTGGTTTGGGTAAGCAACAATGTGACTAAAATTAAAATTGTCCCATTAGACAGTGCATATTGATTAATTTGGTCGCCCACATTTGGAGACTTTTTTCATAACTACATGGAATATTTTCTTGGCCTAATTTTAACTTCAGTAATTCAAAAATTTGAACTTTGTTCGGATCCAAAATAATCAGATAAAAAAATAGGGGGGGGGGTGTTCCCTGCTCATCTGCTCATTAGTCCTTTCTCCCTGCCGCCTCCAAATGCGTGTTCCTATAGAGAAGGACCCCAAATTCTCCCCTCAGAAAGTTCCTTGGCACCCCTTCTCGTCGTCGCCCCCCCCCCCCCCCATTTGCAAAGGCATATCCAGGGGTGAATGGTTTGTGTCGAGAAAGTGTGTGCATTTTCATCTTCCTCTCTTTATCGCTTACAAATGTTTTCGTTTTACTACCTCCAACAAATCCTCCAGATCCCCTCTGGTGATAAGTTACCTGCCTAAACCAGAGTTCAAATGAAAGGAGATAGATAGTGAGATGTAATCTTTGTACAGTAGGCCTATAGATGCTCTATCTTACTCCCCTCCCCCTACTTTGATTTACATCATAATTGTATACCCTCAAATTTGTAAGAATGATTTCATTCCAGCATTCGAATGCTAAGCATGTCTTTTAACTTGACATCTCCACCCTTCCCCCACTCCACGCCAGTGCCATTATATCTTGTCCAATGTACATGCGAAGGTTACTATAATCACGTAAAGCTTTTTTCTTTGTGGAAAATTTGTGTTCTTCTTAAATTATCTCTCACCCACCCCCATCATTACCCCACCTCACTCTGTCTGCCCCAACCAACCCAAAGGTACTCAGAAATCATCACCCTCCTGAATTTTAGCCATCTACGTCCACGGATAAGTTTTCTTTCATTAATTAAAAGAAAATGAGAATGGGGTCCGGAACTAAATGGTTATACATGTAGCTCCCTCCCACATATATTGAGTCCATCCCACAATGCACCAGTTTGTGGACATTTCCCCTAAGGTCATGTGATCCCATCAAAGTCATATTTCATAAAAGTCAAAGTCATAAAACCCTTGCACTCATTTTGCCTGCAAAGTACTTTTTATCCCAAGTTCTTACACTTCATTACAACACATGAACATAGGCACATTGCAATGCACTATGGGATTTGTTTAAAATACCATATGGTCCCTTCCCCAGCCATCTACTATTTCCCTACCATCAGTTTTAGTATTTTTTTAAAACATTTACAATAGCTTGCATGTTGCTGTTTTGAACTTCTGAGCACTATGGAAAGCTTACAATCCACACCCCCTTCAACACATCGCCACCCAGGATCCATACTCAAAGATACACATCATAACTAAAACATGGCTCTCTTCTAAATTATACCACTCACTCTGCAGAAAATATTGACGCTATAAATCCCCATCAGAATAAATTTTCACCTCTAGGGATTTTCGTTTTTTCGTGTTAAACCAATGCAATGGCGTCGTATTGAATTGGGATTTCTCGGCCGCCCTCCCCTGCTGTTACTACGCTGGTGCCCTGCGCCTTGGGCTTCGCTTTATGGCTCATTTGTGAAGTGGTGAGAGACCAAAGTCTCAGGGAACCAGCGTATGCTGTTACAAGGCTGCTGAATTTGGATGATTTTATGTCAGCAGACGTTGGTTAGTTAAACTGCATTTCTTGGAAAACGAACAACTTGTAAAAGTGAGAACAAGTGGAATTCTTCTCAGAAAACATTACTCCATTGATTACCACTAGATTTTTCTACTTGTGAGGGGTGCGCCACTTCATGTAATTTATAAAGGTATTTCCTCTGTGTACACGGTAGCCTATATAATGGACAGTTGAACAAAAGAAGCACAATGGATAATGGTGAAAAGGAAAAGGGCTAGACGTATATACATGGAATTTTGTATAACAATAGAACATCTGTGTGGAATATGTGCACCAGCAGGTGTATGTATTATTTTCCGACATATTAAGAAGGGCAAAAAGCACCTTCTTGTTGTTTCAATCGCCGACTCAGACCCGCTATCCATGTGTAGAGGTCAGTGGTGGCATGTATGTGTGCGAATAGGAGAGCGTGACGGCCACACTGATATAGTGGCAAAACCAACAGATATATTTTACAGGCTAAGTCATTTATGTTAATTTAATTTAGAAAATTCTTGCACCTTCTACATATAGAGAGGATGATCATGAAATTTAAATAAATTTTAAAATCAATTAAGGCAAATCTTTGAGCTTTTATGTTCAATAATTCACGCTTATTAATGCATCTACTCCACTACATCCACTGACGTTTTAAACGCGCAAAAGAGAAAACTTGACAAAAATGTTCGATATGTTATAAAGCAATATTTTCTGATTCCAAAACCTTTATAGCTGAAGAATCAACTCCACCGTATTTATGAATAACGGACGAGGAATTCCCCATGACCGACACACATCAAAGCGCCAAAATCAGTCTGTGGTCTGTGTCTGTATTGTTGTAAATTATTTTGATTCGTTTTGTTGTTCACGCCATCGTTTTGTTGTTCACGCCATCGTCTACACAATCACTACATAATAGCGCCATTATACGTCCAGTAAGTACAAGCTCAAGCAGACGATGGCGCCTGACTGTGCAAAAACTTTACGTGATAACAAGGGTGGGGGGTAGGACACGATCTGCTCGATTTGGGCATTAGGGATTTCCAAAAGGTAATTTAGGGAATTGCTACGTGCATTTACTATGGCAGTCTCGGTCCCAGTGACATGACAAAATCATCTCTTAAACCTTTTTTTTCAAATGATCTTAGTTATATCATGATAATTTAGGGAAAAGAATATTGACTTCAAAATCCATCGGGGTTAGTGGATGCAAAATAGTGTAATTTCCAATAACGGTCATTTAGATTTAAATATTCGTGACCAGGCCTAGTCTTTAATCAAGTCTGTGTGTAACCGTTCGATATGCGTAAGAGCGCCCTCCTACCGTTAAGTTTTGAAACAGACTAGCACTCGGAAGTTGATGCATTTTTGAATTCGCTGTTGCTGTTAGGGCATGGACTAAAATAAACAAAATAATGTTTGATATATTAATCATTTATATATTTAAAATATTTTTTTGGAAGACATGGGTTTTAAATTTGGTAATTTTTCTACTTCAAAAAAAAAAAAAAAAAAAAAAAAAAACCACTTATCTTATACCAAAATCTGAGACGAATTTACCTAACAGAGAATCGTGATCAAAGCTGTCTCATTGTTACCAGCTTCAGCGTATCGAACCAGGTCTGTTTCGGCTTGCAATGATTTGACCGCAACGTGGCCTATGTGAGCACCTAGAATTCAGCCACTTTTACCCAATTTTGTGCTTCACTTCATGACCTAACATGAAATATAATTATTATTTAGGACCGGTGTGAAAGCAGATAATAGTCCGGCGGGAGCCATAGTCCGGGGCTCCATAGACGATAACGGAATAAAGCGTTGAAAGCTACTGGTTGCATTACGAGTCAACTGAATCGATTGCCCTATTGTTCACCATTGTTTCCCGACTATGAGTACGCCGGACGATAATTCTTCTCACCGGCTCACATAAACTTAAGATAGCTCAAATCAGGTAAGGCGCTCGACTCCAGTGTATGCCCATCCATGCGTATAGAGGGCGTGTTGTGGGTGTTGGGTGCGGTTCGAGCCCCTGTGAGATTCAGCTATCTTGTATTTTCACTGGATAGGAAGAAATTACCGCTTATTGGTCTCGAATTTACCCCTGCGATATTTGGGAAGCTGATCCCTGCTGCGATGGTTATCTCGATGTATGTTTGCTGATAAAGTAAAGCGCTGATCCCGATCTTCTGCATCCCTTGAAATGAATGCTAAATGGTTTATGGTATGACAGGGCCACAGTGATCAGCGCCCATTTGTGAAAGCGCTTAGAGGCCGATAGCATAAGGCGCTATATCAATCGTTCTGCTATTATTTATTATTATTAAGTGACGCAAGGGGGGGTTTCCTAGGGACCCCCAAAATTTGTTTCGCGCTGGCCGCTTTACGCGTGCGATTTTTGGGCCGATTTTTTTGTAATTGTCCTGCCTTTTTAAATGCGCTTCCTTCTTTTCTCATACCAAAATAATTAAAAAAAAAAATCGAAAATCGGCGCGCCAAGCCGTTAATGAGATAATTATGGGGGTCCCCTGGGAAAACACATAAGATTACCCCCCCCCCCCCCTTGGCACTAACTGAAGTCATTTGAGAATATTTTTAAAAATAAGAATAAGAAACCGAGAACCAAAGGCAATTTTTTTTTGCTGATTAAGTCACACATACATGTAAGTAAACAATTATAAGTAACATAACAATAATTAACCCCTTATTTTGTTCTGAAAACAAACAATTTCATTTCATCATGTAAACGTTGTTAAACCTTTACTGTACAAACTATAATGGGAAAATGACGTGGATTTTGCAACCCCCGTCAAAAAATACAGGATCCCTAACACTGTTGGTTTTGTGTTAAATAAAGTAATTTGGGTCTTCTAGAATAGAATCAACAATAAATAAGTTTTCAAAAATGTGTTGAGTAAGCAAAGGCGCACTTGAATTTTCCGTCTTTTCCCCCAATTCGCGTTTTGAAAACAATGTTTTGCCCGTAATTTGTAACGGCCAAAAACAAATCTCATGTTTTATTGGCTGATTTGGGGTTTGTCTATATCCTTCACAATGTGGTATAAATTTCGTGCAAAAACCGTCGGAAAGTGTTTCTCTTAGGGGGGGGGTCCCATGGAACCCCCCCCCCTTGGGCAACCACGGGAGTGAAAACCCCTTGTCACTTAAGTGTTAACACTTTATGGGTTGACCATGTTATCAAAATTGCATTCCTCTTAAGACCTAAGTCAAAATTCAACATAGAATTGCCAAATAAAAAATATGAGTTTGAGAAATAAACTGGGTCCAAATTTGTTTCAATTCTGTGATATTGAAAGAGAAATACACATTTAATTAATCAGTATATTTTGAAGATATCGATAATGTCATTACTACATTGACATTTGAAGCAAATTTTACCTATATCGACAAATGAGTGTACAAAATTGGAGTCATTTTAACTTATATGCAAAAGTCATTGAGGACTAAGACTGTGTCTTTCAAGGCCCCCCGGGTTTTTGACAATAACACACACTGTGTGAGCATCACTGATTTCAAAATAGCCCGCCAAATTCAAATCTTGAGGTTATACATTGAAATGTATAGAATAACGATTACTGCTTCTCGATCAGTCGGGGGAATCGGTGAATTAACATAATAATACCGTACCAGATGCTGCACACTGCAAACAATCCATTAGTTTCTTACTTCGAATCTCTGTTAGGTATATTCGTCTCAGCCAAAATAGCACTTGTTGGGAATCAAGTGCAACAATGTCTCTGTACTTTTGACCCGGTGTGATAGCAGATATAGTCCGGCGGGAGCCACAGTCCGGGCTCCATTGACGATAACGGAATAAAGCGTGAAACTAATGTTCCGTGAAGAGTCACATGAATGTTAGCGCTCTAATCATTACATTTGTAGCCGGACTATGAGTACGGCGGACACTGATTACTTCTACACCTGGACTTTTGAGGGGTTAATTCTTTTGGGGGTTAATTTTGCTAAGAATGATGCTAGCAACCATTCTCATTGGAAAATAGATACTTCTATCATTCTCTTTAAGAAAGTAGCAAACTTTTTTTTTTTTAAATCACAACTTTTCCAGATATTTCCGGAAAATATCGAAGCCCAACTTTTTAAATGAGTTAGCATGTTACAGAAAAGTTGACCAGGGTTAACTCAAAATTTGTAATCCCCACAAAATCTGGTGTTCTGCCGATCAGGGGTCCGTTCCCGAAACTGAGTCGTAAATCTACGTGCATACTATGTCATGCCTGAGTGGACCAATTTGTCCAACGCACTGTGTAACTGGTATGAAAAGGTCTGTTATGTAGGACATACGCATGAGTTAGTATACACGTAGGGTTACGCACGAGTTTGGGGAACGGGCCCCAGGTTATTAGCGATTGGACCATGGCCCTTTAATAATAATAATAATTAATAATAATAATAATGGAAACATACTGCATCCGATGTTGTATATTGTTGCTAACCCTCTTTAACCGTTTGATGCTCACTTCAACATTATTGGTCGCACGCACACCCAGGGGGGGGGGCGGCCAAGATAGCGGCGTTTTTGCGTTCCCATAGGTTTAGCACGTAATCACGAAAACTTGACAAATATTCTAAACTCGAAAATATGTTTATTAACAATATTTTTCCACTCAAAATCCGTTGGAGTTGAAGAATCAACTCCAATGTAAGTATTTTTTTTGTATGAATAACGTTACAAACGAGATCCTTTTTGAACGAGGCTTGCTTGACTTCATGTTCAATCGCAGGGTCATCGCTATTTATAGGCTACATTGGTACCAGGTAGCCTATGCACGGGCCTATGCACCACCGTGGAATGATTCGTTGACTTGCATGTAGCAATCCTCTCATGTCCGGTCTTTAAAAAAGATTTGATGATAGATTTTGCAGCACAATTATGCACCGCCGACTAAGCAAGGCAATTTAGATCGGCCGCGCTCCGTAATACGGGAATTCCCACTGGCCACTCACTGATCTATTTATAAGCGCGCACAGTGACTTAACCTTCGGTCACTGTTCAGGCTCGTCCAATGACTCGTTCGGCAGTTTTGCGCTATGATTGAAGCTTGGCCGCCACCGCCTGGTCGCACCAGCGGGTGTGGCAAGCCATTTTTGTCGAAATTGAAAAAGAGAAATAATCCACGGTTTGTTTTTGGATTAATTAAAGTCGTATTTGTGAAACAAAACATGCCACATAATAAAATAGAGGTGTTTCTTAATATTATTACTCGCTTTTACAGAGCTCAGGTAATGTAAATGATGCGCCCGCACGCGGAGTGCTCATATCTCCGTCTCTAGCGTTGGGGCCAGACTCCATCGTATAATGTTGCTGTGTGGGTTTGCTACTCCTCCCGCACAGCGAGTCTGTTTTACATGCCCTGCATATGCCGGTGTGAAAGCAGATATAGTCCGGTGGGAGCCATAGTCCGGGGCTCCATAGACGATAACGGAATAAAGCGTGAAACTAATGTTGCGTAAAGAGTCAACTGAATCGATTGCCCTATTGTTTTCACACCATTGTTTCCCGGGACTATATATGCACGAAAAAGGTTACTTCTACACCGGTACCCATTTAGGCCTATATATACTCCTGGGTGGAGAGTGTGGCAAGGGAGGTAAGTGCCTTGCCCAGTGCACAACACATTGGTGAGAGCGAGGCTCGAACTCACAACCTTATATTTATGAGGCATTGATCCAACTATACCACATCTTTGCAGGTACCAGAAAAAAATAGACCTACCCATATCAATTTTAGGCAGTGATTTGCCTGGCTGACCGCCAGGTATTTATATGTGCATTCCGTTATTCTATCACTTTCATTTTTGTTTATAGTCCAGGTTATTTATTATAGGTTTCAAAAATCAGTTGATTCTTCAGTGCGTTTATGTTATGAGCGAATGCTCCACTGGTCCGTATCACAGGCTCCAGGACACTGTGTTGTAATTCCTCACATTTACGAACAGAAATGCAAGGCATCTTTTACATTAATATACAAATGGTACTTGAACACCGGCTATTAAAGGGGACGTGAACCCAATGTTGTGTTTTTTAATATTAATTATTAATTTATTTATTAATTTATAATTTATTAAGTAGTAATTATTTTATTTATTTATTTATTTATATTTATTTAGTTATTATTATTATCTCGCTTGGAGAAATATCAACAAAATCCATCTGCATTATGCCGCTGAACGGAATTACGCTCCTCGCCTTTCATCAAAGGTCTGTGCTCTATTTCAAGTTTGCAACAGTCCAGATGTGCTATAGCGCCATCACATTTGGAAGTCTAACGCAAATCTATGGCAGCCATAAAGGCCATAAACGTTTGCGCAACGTCGTTGCGAGAAAAGTAGCAACGCGTTGCGACATTTCGTCAACGCGATGCAGTGTAGGCAATAAAAATCATGAATTCTGTGACGTATGTCAAAAAAAACGACCACAACACGCGTTGCCTAGATCTTGCAAAGCGTTGCAAACCTTCACAACGCGTTGCGAAGCTTCACAACGCGTGCCAGCTTCCACAACGCGTTGCGAAGGACACAAGCCATAAGGGTCATAAAATATTGCCGCCAACCGGTGTGAGAAGTCACAACGCGTTGCGACATTTCGGCAACGCGTTGCGGTGTCGGCCATCAAAATCAGGAATTTCTGTGAAGTATTCAAAAATATAAATCTCACAACAGCGTTGCGACCTTCACAAACCGCGTTGCCAACCTTCAAACGCGTTGCGGAATACGTTATGAATCTTATTGCCTTCACAACGCGTTGTGAAGTTTACAAAACGCGTTGTGAAGATCGCAACGCGTTGTGTGTGAAGGCTTGCAACGCGTTGTGAAGGCCTACAACTTAAGCCATAAGGGTCATAACTAATTGCCGCAAAGCGTTGTTGATCTTATTTTTTTGAAATACGTCACAGAAAATTCATGATTTTGAGTGGCCGTGACCGCAACGCGTTGCCAAATGTTGCAACGCGTATGCCTACTTTCTCACAACGCGTGCTGGCAAACAGTTATGACCATTATGGCTTGTGAACCTTCGCAACGCGTTGTGAAGGTCGCAACGCTTGTGAAGCTCGCAGCGCTTTGTGAAGCTTGCAACTCGTTTTGAGTTTTCCACAAACGCGTGCTAGATACTTTGCAACGCGTTGTGGGTCTTAATTTTTGAATACGTCAAAGAAATGCGTCACATTCTAATTGGCAGCACGCCTCAACGCGTTGCTACTTTACTCGCATGAGTTGCCCAATGTCGCAACGCGTGTTGCGGCAATACGTTATGGCCTTTATGGCTATTGCCATACAACCTCCGTTTGGGTATGGGGTTTTCGTTATCGCCACTAGACTTCGGCGTTCCAGTCACGGTTTATGGATAGAATGTCAAGGCGTATTTGACAAGACTATTATGCTCCGTCAACTTTAGCTCTTTGCTGGGGAATTGGTATCTAGTAATATTACAAACATAAAATGGATGTACATTATTCTCTCTGATTCTATTTTACGGCTTGCATTCTTCTAATGATACGAAAGTTATTAGTGTTCATCGACGATTACTATGTTGGTTTGTAAACTTATTATGGGAGACATCAATATCGTACATAGTTAACCCTCATTCGATCCTCCGGCAGCTATTTTCTAACCACCGCCCTCCGAAGTGAGGGGTGGTTGCACTCCTACCCTCTAATCCTTAAAACTCATTTAATGATATATTTTGGGTATCGAAGAGAGGTAAATCTAATTACTCATTCTAATTACATATACCACGATGTTGACGTCTTGAGTAAGCAATGTCGATCAAAATGTAACTTTTGAGGTGAAAATCGGTATTTATTAACTTACTGGTAACTTTATAGAACGGGCAAAGATCTGCCTATCTACGTAACCCATTTGTTAAAAATAAAAATAATTCTAAAGAAATCTATGCATTCTAAGGTATAGAAAGGCAAATGAAGGTTTATTCCTAAAATATTTTTAAAAAATGGCTTAACCAGGTTACGGCGCAAACAGTTGAGCGTCTTAGTTGAAAATAAATCGCCAACATTTTTGAGCCAAAGATTTGCCAAATCCACACCCTTTAACTACACAAGGCACGGATTACTTAGAGTAATTGAAAACCATCTGGAAACCTATTGAAAAAAGACAAGGTATTTGCAAAATGCTCCCTAATGACTGACATGCCGTGGTCCGAAGGATGGACAGCATATCAAAGGATATATAGTTGACTTTTGGAATGAAGAGCGGAGAAATCTTAATTAAGTGTGCATTTTACATTTTTCAAAACCTCATGATCATTACAATTCAGAGCTGTGCGCCTTCCCCCTGCCCCTGTCCTGCGCTCATTCATACATTTCCTTCGAGGCAAATTGTCAGACCAAATTAGTCTTGAAATTTGAGAGGCGGTTGAAATGGCTGAAAGCTCTTGAATAAGCCTAACCCTCGTTAAACCCTCTGGGCTAACAAAAATGTTACTTCTGCCAAGAGCTATTATGATGACTATATAATAAAAAAAAAAAAGATATAAGTGTCTGTGAACACATCTTGTGACTCTATTGCACATGTTGGGTATTCCAGATTATTGTGCCCCACTACGAAGCTGAATATTTTGAACAATGTGGCGAATGATTGGATCGCTCACAATCAAAGTTGTTACACGCTCTGAAAAAGTAATCGGTGAGAAAACCAAAGACAGGGAGAAATAGCACAATAATGCACAAAACCGAATAAAATACTTAAAGAGACACTGGCACATTTGAAAAATAGTGCACCCTCTTGGTTTTTTTAAAATTGATATTCTTCCATGGTTGTAATCAGGTAATGTGTCTATTACATGAATACTATAAGCTCGTACTCATTGATATTAAAAACCACAAAGGTAGCAGACCGGTCAAACAGAATGCATGCCGTGGAAATCAACTCCGTCGTGTGTTTTCTTGTGTTAAACACCATTTCCGTCGTCCACCGAATTAATGACTCCGGAGTCATTTTATTATAAAAAACGTTCTGTTTACCCATAAGGGCGCTGATGTGGGTTTAATAATTTCAGGTGAGGGCTAATGTATATAAAAGCTTTACAACCATGTAAAAATATCAATTTTGAGAAATCTAAAGGGCGCACTATTTTTTCAAATGTGCCAGCGTCTCTTTAAAATGATGAAGGCCGTTCTCCATCAAACCACCTATGGTCGCAAGTTCATTATTGGTGAATAGCTGTGAATCTTCCTCCCCGTGCCATATCTTGTCTAGAATAGAGATTCCATTGGAATTTCTTAGAAAGACCAACCACAATCTAAGACCTGACCTTGCATACACTCAACTTTTGATTTAATTGCAAATTTTTAAAAAAAATTGGCTTGTAGAACTATAACTATTTTAGGTACTGAATCAATCCATAGGCCTAAACAGTACACACATCCCTTACTCTAGTAGCTCATGGTGGTTTTGAATGCAATATATGTCCAGAGCTAAACTCTTCAGGAATCCACTAAATGAAGGTCCAGGAACAATATTTGGTTGGTAACATAATTCCCACTGACGCCGAAAATGCTGAAATGGCCAAGCCCCTTTTGGGGGTCACGCCCTTTTTGGCGACTTTTTTTTTTTTTTTTTACTATAGCTTATCTACAGAACCGTTGGACCTATGAGGTTGCGAGCCCACTCAAAATGTGCGGAATAGTCACATTATGGGGGGGGGGGGGGCAGTAATACATTTTTATATCCAAAAGTCAAAGGTTTTTCAAATAATTGTCAAAAACCGATTTCAGCAAGTTCCGCACTATACCATTATGAATGAATTCATAAGGTGTTCGTGCAAAAACAGGAAGGGAGTTCACCATACACCTTGGATTTTGCTATAACTCTCCTCAGGGATAATTGTTGGGGTAACTAAGGGTAGGTTACAAATAGAAAATTCATATTCCTTTCCGTTAGCAAACCAATGTTGATTGGTATTCCGCGGACAAAGCCTGATAATTAGCGAATTTAGCGGAAACATCGGCGCGCTGAACTACCTGCTGGACATTACGCTTTAGAAAAAGGACCACGATAAACAGGAAATTCGCAAATATAATAGCCATCTGGAGGTGTGTAGTCTTTGACCATATCGAGCCGCAAGCGATTACATGTTAGAAAGCAAACCACATCTCCAGACGACTATTATATTCGCGAATGGTCTGGTTTGAGAATTAAATGTGATATTTTCTACCATTTTGGATACATATCGTTCAGAATTTTGCTGTATTCGCATGTGTATTATATTATAAGGACTAGAATATAAAAATATTGTATTATTTGCGTTTGCACATATAAACTCATGAATTTGTAGCCTTATTGGGAGGATAAATTGCTGTTTTATATTTCAATATTTTAATGTTTTTAAAATATTAGACTAAAATCAAATTGTTGCTTTAATGATTACTTCCATGTTATAGGCAAACAGAAAATTGAGGTTGCCTGTATGTGTGATCTTTCTTGTCTACCGACTTTACGTCTGTAAATTCACCCCAAACGATCGCGAAAACTATTAACCCTTTGCACTTTGTTCTACGAAATCCGTCTGTAATTGCTTGTAAGAGTGCTGTCAGCATAAAGGAGTGAGAACACAGAGAGCGATATTAGACGTCTTCAGAACAACTGGAGCAAATAAATAGGTCCTTGATCGAGGACAAGAGTATCTGTTGAGGCACGGAAACGCACGGAGAACCATGAAAATTAATATTTAATTCTTATGTACAAAGAATGCCTGTGACACCCAGTGCCGCAGGGATACTGGTATAAAAACGACATGTTTTAATCGATATTATTCTTGGCAGTTGTGTGTCAGGTTAAAAAAAAAAATATAGAGCACTAATTCAGACCCAGTTGTACTATGCTATTGACGCTATGGTATGACTTTTAAGTATTAGGACTGTGCAGGAGGGTCATAAATGAAAAGATTTTGAAGACGTGTTTCAGTAGGATGCTGAATCACAATATGTGGGCCCAACCACTGGGAAATATGGAGTACATTGTCAAATAAGTTGGGTAAAATTGGAACTGGAGGAAATTTGAAATCAAGTCAAATTATGAATATTTTACTTCTTTTTAATACCAAATGAGAAAAAAAACTCTAAGCTATCCTGTGGGAATATAGGAATCGGGTGTTTAAGGGAAATCCAAGTGTGATAATCACCCCTGGGGTATATTCTTACCAAAACTTTTACAGGTCGTAAACGCATTTATTTTAGCCAAATTCAATGTTTACGGCTAATAAGAAATTATATGTGTGATCAGTATTAAATTTGATAATCCGTATATTACTGCATTATATTTAAGCGACAACAAAACCATGTCGATATTCATGAAAAGACATTTTCAAACGAGCTGTTAATATCCTTGCACTCCCCCGAAGCAGAATTTAACACAATACATTTAGGAAATTAAAAGGAAATGTTTCCTCAAATATACAAGAAAGATATTGCTATATTTTGTCAATCTTAATTAAGTCTACAGGAAAATAGAGCAAAACATATTTCCGCCTGTGGAAGAAATCCTTGAAACCAAAATGATGGGAACATAGATTAAGACGGGTTTCGTGTTACCGTCTATAACACTTCAAACCTCTTGCATAATTTGGCATAGTTGGTACCTTTGGAAATGTATCAATAGATAAGTGTTTTTTTTTTCGTTATGTTTTTTTAATTTAGAAATAGATGTGGCAATGTAACGAACGTGATCAATTTGTGAAAACAATATGAAGGAAATCAGACGAGCTCATGAATGGATGCATCATTTTCAATTTCAGATCATTAACTCACTCGTTCTTTGATAATCTACCAATCTTATGACTTTAAGCACTTGCTTTAGTGGTTAAGAGTATTGTGCCGCGCCAATTAAGCAATATCGATACCATTAAAATGATACTGCATCCCCCAGGCAATACGGGTACTTGCCAAGTCTTTGGAGAAAAAGTAATTTGTAATAAATGAGTAAAATTTCATACACCAATGCATAACAATAAGTGTGCCAAAGGGTCCGTTCACAATTATACAGGGCGAGTCAAAAAAAACTTGACACTGATTGTGTCCGCCATTTTTAATTTTCAAGTAACATCTATCTAACATATGTGATATCATCTGAAGGCTTAGTTCATTATCTTTAATTTGCTGCCAATATCATTCACATCGGTTAATAGGTATAGACCGAGTTACAGACGTTTGAATCCAGCAGTCAGTTTTCTGCACCGTCCACGGAATCACATTTGCCTATTTTTTTTTTTGTGAGTCGGGCAACCGTGCATTCAAATGATGGGAATGCCGTGGGATTAGATGAAAACCGGAATCTTGATTCAACAAATTTAAATATAATAT
Organism: Ophioderma brevispina; assembly: GCA_023653785.1. Classification (NCBI taxonomy): domain Eukaryota; kingdom Metazoa; phylum Echinodermata; class Ophiuroidea; order Amphilepidida; family Ophiodermatidae; genus Ophioderma; species Ophioderma brevispina. Next base: position 91,162 of record JAMKCH010039336.1, on the reverse strand, counting down.
CAAATAAGTTATTAGATATTATTTACAAAACTCAAAAAGGCGGACACCACAATCAGGGTCTTTTTTGACTCGCCCTGTAGTAACGCATTAAAGGGGAGAGGTGAAGGAAAGATGGGTAGAGAGAGAAAGAGAGTGAGTGGAGAGATGAGAGATGAAAGAAAGAGAGAAGAGAAAGAGAGGAGAAGCACTGAAATGTAGGCAGTTGCGAAAAGACGCAATTCGAAAGCAACCGAAGAAATTGCATGTTGCTTAAACGCCAATATTTTCCTTGACTTGGATTAAGTCCGAGCAATGCACATTGCAATTTATATCAATAATATAAAATAATTTTATGGGCTTGAAAAAAAATGCAATTATTGGAATCGATTTAAAAGATGTACTGATTATGGGATACTCTAAGTTAAATAATGAATAGTTTTGCCCTATCTAGCATACAGTGGAGTACAAAAGCAAACTAACAGTTCAAAGTAATCCTGGGGTAAATTTACAGAATGCTCCGATTATGTTCAAATGGTTGGAAATTGTGGTCACACGAGAATCTAGTTTTATATAGATTCTTTCTTAACAGTTCTATATCACTAAACGTCCCTTAATCGCTCAAACCCACCTGACAAACAAATCACGGAAGCGTACCCCTGCTTGGTGATTGACAACAAAAATACCGTTACCTCACATTTTGCGGTGATTGTCAGATTTGCCTCTAGAGACCGATTGGAGATAAAACAATAACGGGGCTATGACTGACCTCCCATACACCCTGTATCCCCAGTCACATTTTTCATTCCAAGCATGCAAGGACTATCATAGATGGTGCAACCAGTATAGTTTGGGCTCCTGAAATATTGGACGAGCAGGTTTGGCCACGAGTTTACAAGAAACAGATACATGTGGACATTTTGGCCAATTTTGGCTTTGGCATATTTTTACGCATAACTATTGAACAACAATCTGCAGATAGGGCAAAACTATATATTTGTGTGCTCCTTGAAAAGACGACCGAAAAATTGGTAACTTTCACATTTTGACCCTGTATAAACATACCCCCCTTAAAAATACATATCATACTTCTTTGATTTAATGAACGTTTGGGATGTTGTTCGTAAAGATTTTCACAATACAATTCGAGAGAAATTCGATAGAAAACGATTATTTTACGACGTTTTGGGATAGTTCTAATTTCAACTGGTAAATTGACAAATGGCTCAACGCGAACCATATGAGTAATGGCAAAATACCTTATCGTGGGGGAACACACCTAATTGAGGAACACTACCAGTGTTATACTACACGACACAAGGAATTTCAAACTCGTACCCAGAGTTTTCGGAACTAGCGATAGGCCTAGATGCCATGTTGTGCGTCTGGCCAGATGAAGGGGGGCCAGCTGTATATTGTAGATGTTGTGGCGCATCCCACGGGGCGCATGGGGGGGGCTGATGGGTATAGACATGCGCCAATAAATGCATATCTACATCAATAATGAAAATTCCAAATAACTTTCAAGGGCCCTTCGGGGTTGTTTGTTGAAGGCATGCTGAAGGGATTTCAATGTTACTGGTAATGCCTTGAACTGTTTTGATGTTGCCACAGAAGTTTGTGTTATGCTCCTTCGCTTGGAGAATGAGGGTGGTTGATTGAAGATTTCTGGTGGTGAGAGGTAACATTACCTACGGGGAATGCATCTCTCACCTACTGATTTTGCGGTTGTTTTTCACATTCATATCATGATAATCATTTGCCGTAGTGTATGGCCAGCTTTCACCATCCTTTGGTACAGTATTCACAATACTTTTCGTCTGTACGAGTGTATTCATTTGATACGGTCGAACCGGAACCTATAACACGTATTTTTCAGAAAAAAAGAAATAAAAATCTAAATTAGTACGGTGAATACCATTAGTGCTAAAATATTAATTATAGGAAGCATGAAAGAGGAAGAACAAAAATAGTGCCCCCTGTGGGATTCGAACCTGAGATCTCAGTATCACGGGACGAGGGCCTAACCGCCCAGATAAGCGGGAAGTTATTTTTCGTGTGAAAATATAATACTTAAGCCTGGGTAACCTTACCTACACTTAAAAACACGTCAAAAAATCAAATTTACCCTTTTTAGTAGCGAATAATGGATTCGATTGTAAGATCTAAACAATTACTCAAAAATCGGTCAAATTGGTATCAATTTGAAGAGAAAAGATTGTTTGTATGACGTTTCCCGAGCATCCGAATGCTTCCGAAGACGGCTTAATCATGCATGTCATGTGATCATTTGTCCTTCCCCTCCAATGCCCATCCTTCCCCCCCTCTGATGCTTATCGTGACGTCACGGGTCATTTAAATAAAATCATAAAAATTCACTTTTTGGCTCAGATGTATGCTGTTTCGTATGTTTTTTCAGCGTCTCCAACCCTGTTGAAACCATTCGAAGGCGTTCCATGCGATACAATGTTAAAATGTTGGCTACATCATAGATATCTGGCGCGTTTTAGGTGATTACCTGGTATTTCACTACGAAACATGTTGAAAGAGTTCCGCCAAAGCCCTAGTCGTGAGCTACGCCACCTACGGTGGTTCCGGGAACGCTGCGTCCAGAGTAACTTTAAACACAGCTGTTTGAAAGTTTATTTATTATGACAAAACCAGAATAAGACAAAATATATCAACAGGGACAAAGCTTTTGACAACTGATTTGGATTGGTAATTCATGAGCAGATTTACGATTTTTCATTAAGGGCATATAAAATGATTTATTGTTTAAAAAGATCTATGGAAAATGAAAAGTATATTGATGGCGCTATGACATCCGGATTTTCATTTTACGCAATTTTCATAAAACTTAAAAAAAAATGTTTGGCACATACATCATGCCTGGTCGCATACTAATCACTACATGTATGTGAAATAGCGAAGCACAAATCGATGTCTTTCATATAGAAAATTACGATTTGGTAATAAGGTTCAGGATCGGGAATTTTAGCACTTTAGTTGGCAATCATTAATTTTACTTGATTATTTCTAAAAAATAAGATAAATCAAAATTTCTAAGTCTGCGTTTCAAAATGCGTTTAGAAACAAGAAGTGTGCGAGCGCCTTTCCAGGCATACATTGTGGGCGTATTTGCAAGTATAATAATAATAATAAATAATAATATTAAGCATTTAATATAGCGCTCTACACAGAACACAGCGCTTTCACAGAAACAATGCAACTTAGAGGCAGCAGCTAATACAGCGCCAATTGCAACATTTTACACAACGACCGAAACCACATACGTTAAACTAGGACAAGGAAGGGGAAGAAAGTCCAGTTTTAGTATAACGCTACATTGTGGGCGTAACTTGCATAGTGGGGGTACCCCCAACTATGAAGTGCTTTAAAACAGTCTAAAATGATATGTGAGTGTAAAAAAATATTTTAAAAATACTCCCTCAATGATTGTGTTTGTTTTTATGTGTTGTGTGGTAAGTGCCCCTACCCCCCCAGACACACACACTATTGCAATGACCCATACTCCCATAATGCATTATTATACTTATAGTCACACTCCCACAATGCATCGTTACACGTTTTTTCTACCCCCACAATGCACAACCACAAATACCCCCACAATGTAGCTGTTGTCGGTATGTGTGTGTGTGTCTATGTGTGTGTGTGCGTGCGTGCTTTACACATTTTTACGCATCTGATGACACCGATGTAACTAGGCCTAATGACACCCATTGCCGATACTACACCACTGAAAACATTTAAACACATAAACCCTCCCTAAATACATCTAACTTGTATTATTCCAACGTACCCAGTCTAAATAAGAATTTAATTTTAATGGTAATATGAATTGTTTGCCTTGTCTACAATGTCTACGGCACCATTTTTCTATCCACGGCTTCGGCGAAACTTAATTTACTTCGGAGGACGACACTTCCCTGATTGATATTTCTAACTGCTCATCTGAACATCTGTATTCGATATGATCGTCGGGGGAGGTGGCGTGTCTCTCTTTTCATTAATTTTGATTTAAATTATCGCCTTAGCCCTGATCTCTCCCTTGACTAGAATTCATTGACATTTCTTTACATTCAATTAAACCTGAGACGAATATACCTAACGAGATCGGAAGCAAAGCTGTAGTCCATTGTTAACAGCTCGGGCGTATCGAACCAGGTCTGTTTCGGCTTGCAATTACTTGGCCGCACGGTGGCGCTGTGGGCACCTTAAGTTTTGTATGAGCGAGGAATCCTGCAAATCAGGCAATTTTACCCAATTTTTTGTGCTTCAATTCATGCACCTAAGCATTAAATATAATTGTTCATAAAACGCAGGCTCACATTAACAGTTTTATGGGTTTGGGCATGTCATCAATAACTTCATTTTAAAAAATCAGACGTTCAGTCAAAATGTAAAACAAAATGTCCATTAGATCCTATTCTTTAAAAAATAACAGTGTTAGAAATAAAATTGGTCCAAATTGTTTCAATTCTTGTGATATTGAAATGAGAAATACGCATTTTGAATTAACTCCAGTACATTTTGAAGATATCAAAGAATGTCATTAATACATTGAAAGTTGAGCAATTCTACCTATAGGCAAATATAGTGTACAAAACTTTGGGGTCATTTAAGTTATTCCATGGCTTAATGTAATAGTCATTGAGTACAATCGTTTGTTCAAGACGTTTTGACAAATAACACACCGTGTGAAGCATCATTGATTTAAAATAGCCCACCAAATTCAAATCTTGGGGTTGATCTTGAAAATGTATTACCATGGACCTAATTACAACCACCTCGTCGAGGAGGTGGCGTCTCTCTTTTCATTAAAGGGAACCACAATGGCATGAAATTATACTGATGCAGTCTATTTTAATATCAATTTAAAAAACAAAAAAACATCGATTTTTTTTAAAAAACAGGTAATCCTCTATGCTCTAGGAGGGGAGTTCTTGGCCATCGCTGTTTTACTCTTCCCCCATTTTTTTATTGTTTCTACTTTTAAGGGCTTTCAGAAAAAATTGGGTGGACGGTCTGAATTTGCCTAACTTTTTCTACAGATGGCGCTTTTCAAAATGGCCGCCAAACATTATTACTTTTGCCATACTTAGCTTGTGGGGCACCTAGATACGTGAATTTTGGTGTCTATACCCATGTTTTTTAGGGTCACGGAAACCCATAAACTATTTACTATGACACCAAGTTCTGAAGGGGTCATCCATCTTGATTTCAAAATGTCGACAGGAAAATTAAGATTAATCTATAATTTGACCTTCTCAATCAGCAGAATGGCCGAATCATAATTTTTTGCTGATGATGTAAATGTCCAGATTTGAGTCCAAAATTCATGAGAACAGATGATACATATGGTTCCTTTAACTTTAACCTATAGGGACCTATTATCTAAACAATATCAAAATGACATCAAGATGTTTCATAATTCGCAACGATATGTCCTAATCTCAATCTGACATCTAAGTTATATATCAGGGTTTCCCAACTTTTTGGCTTTGACCCCAGTTAAATATTTTGGTATTGGGGGGAACAACGTTTTCTGCTATGTATTAGATCCTTGTTTTTCTAGCAAAGAGAAGAAGTTGATCCCCCAAAACGGGGCCGTAAGACCATGGAGTTTGGGATCACTGATAGTCCGTCATTTAACAATCTGGTTTTCTTTTTCATTACATCCAAATAACCTTCTGTAACGTTGAGCGACATTATGGTGTCGGGTCATCTTGATGGGAAAATTATTTCATATGGGTCCATCCATTCTGTCCTGATTTCTATTAAAAGGTACATTGTTCATAACATCCGTTATATAACGGATTTCTGCATCCATCCGTCCTTCTGACAACCTGCAGAACACGCTACCTTTAACCGTGCTGCTCGGCAAGGACATGTTTACACGCACATTGGCCACGACGGAACATACTACACTCCAACGACGGCTCCAAGATCTCCACTTCGTTGATGGCAAAAGACTACCGTTTTGGAGTTCAATCCTATTCCACTAATGGAGCTCGCTCTGCTGTTCAATGTCCCTTTGCCTGTCAAAGAATGGCATGGATGAGTACATGCATTCAAAATGCACGTAACATGTGAGGTCCAAAGCCTTTGAGTTGTTGGTGGCAGATTCTGGTGGGAGGTTGATTTTGAGAAGTGAAACTGATGTGCCCGAAGTTCCAGAATATTGTTTTGCATTACTGCCGGCCTCAACGCCATGCACTAAGGATGCTCTGCATGCTTGGATCAATGAAGGATTTATGGGATGCAAGTTAGCCACAGGTCCACAGCTTTGAGAGCTGATTATTCTTTGTACCTATTTACTTGTTATGTCACATCCGTGATGCTATTAGAGCTGAAGACTGTACCCAAAGGGTGGCCCAATCGTGCATGCCAAAATGTGATAGGGTATAACTGTAGTGTTTCCCCTCCCCTGCCCTTATCCATACTTCTTGACGTTTTTCCATTTTGAAGAAGGGGGGCATATGAAACAACAGGGCAACTATCACATCATGTATCATTGGAGATAACCACGCATATTTGACCGTGCTTGAAACAATCCACCAGGACATGCAATTGGTAATCGGAGGGCTGCCTCTTCAACTTGCACTGGCGAGTTGAGGCATTTCATGTTCTGTGCTGTCGTGGATCTTGCACTGCCATTCATTACTTTTTGTGCTAATGGCTAGAAATGTTGGCCTTCCATGGCTTTCTGAACTTAGCAATCAAGTACCATAGATTAACATTTCTAGCAGCACTTTGTTTTTTGCTTGGACGGCCAGAATGTTTGTCATGTTCCTTGGGAAGTGGTGTGGTAAGTTAAAGTGAGCCTCAGGACCAACCGGAGGGGACGCTGATTTCCAGCAGCATCTCTGTTCCATTTGACCGCTGGGTTGTTGTTGTATATGTCAAAGATGTAATCGCATCTGCTATAATGATGAAATACCCATTTTAACTCTGTTAAACTTCAAAAAAACAGATCAGGGAAATGTGGAGGACCAGATATAGGACTTACGGAATTGGCTGCCCATGGGACATCGGATTCAGGAAAGCTGAAAGCGTCTTTATGGGCGGTAGCAGTATTCTGCAGGCTGAGGGTCTCTTCAAAGATCACGAACCAAGTTGGCTCTTTTTGGTTTGGTCATTAGTCCATCTTCATTAAACAGCATGGGAGATGGCACAACATCATTATCCAAAGAGCGCATCTGTATCAAAGACGCTCTGTCCTAGCTACTTTGATGACTTTCAGTAATATTTCATATTCTCTGACAACTTTCTTAGTTGTTTTCTTTGGCTTGTTTTCTATGGCATATCTTAATTGTGATGTGGGGTTTGATCTGTGATGGGTCTCTTCAGTGGGAGTGTTTATTCTTGATGTCTGCAATTTATAAAGAATCTAAACCATTGTAGTAGACAAAAAACATCAGTAAGTAATAGAAAGTAACTGTAAATTTGTGGATACCGTTTTGGTGTCCGTGGGCTATCAACAACACTGCTAAGGTTTTAAGTGTTCTGATGAGTATGATTTTATAGTTGCTTTCATAGTAATAGTTTTTCACCATTGATTTCTCATTAACCTAAAAAGTGATGGTATAATCCACTAAATTATGTTTAATGTGTCAAAAGTCTTATTTTAGACTCAAATGTCCAGTTCTTGTCGGCCATTTGAAATTCAAGATAGCTACCCCTACAAGAAACTAAGTGTCTTAGAACATGGTGTTATTGTGTTCCTTGACCCTAAAAACATGGTATAGACCCCACCAATCAAGTCTCTTGTGACCCTTCAAGCGGAGACTATGGTCAAAAAGTAATAATTTTGGCGGCCATTGAAAAGCGCCTCGTCGAAAAAGTTAGGCAATTAGACCGTCCACCCAAATTTTTTGAAAGCTTGATATAAGATAATAAAATCAGGGTTGGCTGAGTAAAACAGCGATGGCCACGAACACCCCCTAGAGCCAGGAGTATTAAAAACATCAAGAAGTAGATATAAGACCGTAGACCAAATAACCAACTCTGGTATAACAAATTTCGTAGTGCCCTTAATGGGGGTAGAGGGGAAACAAGTCTATCTATCTATTCTATCTAATCTATGCACCATGTCCCATAGGACGTTGGCTCCTAGACAATTTATTCCTCTCTTGCGCTACCAAATATGCCTGGTTGAAGGTGGTGCCCAACAATGATGTCATTTTCCCATCCTTTCCTTGGTCTTCCCTGTCTGTTTGTGCCTGTGCGACCAGTTTCTATAAACAAGCGTTTGGTGTAGGCGGTGTTGTTCATCTGAACCAAGTGACCAAACCATGTTTCAGCTGCGAGGCAGTGATGCGAGCTAGGAACCTTTTTGGATTATAGTGGCAGGAGGAGATTCTTGGCAGAACGTCTTCATTCCGGTCTTATCCTTCCAGGATATTAAGGATTTATTTCTGTAGCATCGCATCTCAAATGCTTCAAACTTTTTCATATCATTCTTTTTGATGGTCCAGGTTGCAAAGTGCAAAATAATAATATTTGTTATTATTATTCAAATCATTTGACTGTCTTTCCCGCACATAAAACTGGCATGTTCTAGAAAATGAATAAAAGTTACCCCAATTGCTTTTTCCCAATCTCAGTGACTAATGGACGTTGTATAGGACTTCAGAGACCATAAGCTAAATATTTTCCACAATCGGTCCGGTGTGCAGAGCCATTGTTAGATTGCCACGCAGTTGAAAAGATTACTCAGTCTAAATCGAAAGGTGATAAACCTAAAATATTTCAAACTTGAGCAGACAATATAATGATGGCACTGCCCTTCCAGATGAAAAGGAATCTGAAGTGATTTTCTTCCAATACCGGCGATAGTTGAATACCTTTAGCTCCAGTTTTTTTGTTTTTTTTTAATAGTGATCCATTGGTAATAAATTATTCAAATCATTGAATGTCTGTTCCCGCACCATAAAAACTGGCACTTGTTCTAGAAAATGAATTAAAAATGTCACCCCAATTGCTTTTCCCAATAGCAATCAGGACAATGGACCTGTATTGACTTCAGCAACCATGAAAGCTAAAAGAATTAACATCGGCACGGTATGCAGAGCCATTGTATATTGCCCGCAGTGGAAAAATCCTCTAGCTAATGGAAAGGTTTGATAACACCCTAAACATATTTCAACTGCGAGACAATATAATATGGCCGCACGTCCAGAATGCAAAGCCGAATCTGAAGTGCTTTTCTTCACCACATAACGGGCCGATAGTTGAATACCTTTAGCTCCAGTTGTTTTTTTTGTTTTTTTTTAATTTAGTGTATCCATTGGTCACTAAATGTGAAAAGTTGAAGGGGAAATTAATTCAGTTTCAACAAAGTGTGCCAGTTTTATTGCGGGAACAGACGGATTATATTAATAAGTTTTTATAAATTACATTGGGTTTCCCCCAAGCCCCCTTGCGGGCATAAAAACGACAACATAGAAGGACAGGTCCGTAGACTAAAGAGTTACGTGACAGTTTTTGGACAATCTTGCCACACGACAAATCAAGATGGCAACAGTGTATTGCTTGTGTTTGGACACATTCAAAAAGCATTCAGACCGGTGTAGAAAGTAAATGATAGTCTGGCGTCGTAACCCCCCCCCCCCCCCCTGGGCACTTAACGGAGTTTTTTTAGTTGGGCACTTTAAGTGTTTAAAAAAAAACAAGCGTTCCGTCAGTAAATGCTAGCAAAACAAACTATGGGTTAGGGGACATCCACAGAAAACAATCAAATCAGGAATAAAGTTTCGCGTATATTAGATAACAATAGTTATTAAGGAGTTAAACAAGGACAAAAATTCTTGGGTGTTATTATAGATGAAAATAGCATATAGGCCAAGTTAAAAACAAGTTATTAAAAACATTTTAATCCTAGAAATATACTTCACAATATATATAGGCAACTATATATAATACAATATATATAATGCCAATTACCTTACTATAGTACGGAATCCTTGCCTGGGGTAACGCATACACCATTATAATTGACAGATTAATGAACTGCAGAAAGCGCTGCAGGGAATAATAAACACACCCAAAAGTAAAGCCCCACCCCCTAAAATGTCTGTCAAGGTCAAGAATCGATCTTGTTATACAATATAGGATTTATTTATGGAAGCGATTGTTATTTACGCCGCGTATTTTGATACCTCATTTGTGGCAAACGACCGAGTATTGTTGAAGCTTGTTGAAGTTATGCCCACTTGACCGAACCCATCCCAGGAATTAAAAGTTGCAGTAGTCATAGTAAATCCTATGACAACCATTATGGTTACAGACTGAAATCAGTGCAATCCTCTTCTTCTCTGCCTTAGTAATTTCCTTCTCTACAGTATGGCTAAACTGCAACAGATGGTAGATGTGTTGTTGTGAAAATAGAGACATTCCGTTACTTCCTGGATGAAGACAGGCGAAGAAAGACAAAAAGAAGAATTTCAAAGTCACCAATGTGACATCATTCTTCGGTGATTTCAAAACTTAACTTAATGTTGATCTTCTTCGTTAAGCGTGAACCCAACACACCTTTAACCTACTCTTGACATTAATTTCTTATGGCACTATTCAATCGTTGAAATTTGGAAATAAGCTAACTGTGGTATATGTCGTGCAAATTCTTCATCCAAATGTTGTACCATATGTTGCTGCCCCGACTTCACTTGGACCGAAACAACCCCCAGGGTTTAAAAAGTTGCCAGTAACTCCTTATTGACAATCATATAACTGTTACAGAGTGAATCCGGCAATCCTCTTCTTCTCTGCATGCCAAATTCTCCTTCTCTATGGGCTTATGCAACCTTTACATACTGGAGTGGGTTCGGTCAGGGCATAACGTCAACAATTGCTTATCACTCACCACAAATGAGGTGTCAAAAGACACGTAAAGAAACACCGCTTCTAATTATATCCCATAACGTATAATGCGATGTATCGTTTGAACTGACAGACAATTTTCTGGGGTGGGGGGTTAATTGTTTGGGGTGTGTATTACAAACAGCATTAGTGTTGTTGTAATTAGCCTTTATACGTACTATACATAGTTATATAGTTACAGATCGCACTCAAACCCTTAATCTTTGATGCATATGATATGTAAAATTATTGTTGTGAATTTTTATGTATTAAACATTTCTCAAAACCAATTTCATGACTGTTTTCGAAAGATACAGGGACAAACAATTCACATTCGTACTTGTACTATGAGTTATCAAAAAGAAGAAAAGAAAACAACATTTGCATCAAAGGGCGTGATGGATCAACAACCCCCCCCCCTCCTTTGGCAACAATCTAGCGGATAATGTTAAATGTAAAATATGACCGCATGTAAGAAGTAAGCAGATAAGTAAGGATCTCAGGTACAGCAAGAGAACAGAAAAAAACTATCCAGAGGATCCTTAAGAGGAGAGGAAAGAGAGAGGGCGAGAGCAAGAAGACAAAAGAGAGAGAGAAAGAAACGACCCTCTCTCACCCCCCACATCCCCTCTCTCTTCTCTCTCTCTCTCTCTTTCTCTCTCTCAGTATGTATTGTATCTATCCGGACTTGTAAAATAATGTGTGTTTTCGTTAGCAGCTTACTACCTCTGGCCTCATTGGCTGCGTGTTCTTTCTCGATGTCAGAAAACCATGTCGTACTTTATAGACAGGATATCCATACTGTGAAATGTGTCTGATGTTAAAATCAATATGAACGTCCATGTGAAGAAATGAACTAAAAACATGCAAGTCAGGCTCGTAAGATGTTGGTCTGTTGATGAAGATCAAACATATTAAATAGACAAATGATTATAATTATAATTAATGTAAAGGATGCTACTCCCCAACAATGTAACAAGTTTCTTTGCGGCTTTTGACAAGGATATAGGAAATTCCAATTAGAATTTCAATTCCCCTATAATTTTAAACAAGAAACAAGAGTTAGTCGGATATATTTAAATCAACAAAAAGTCGTACGAAGGATGGTAGTTTAATTAACGACATAATCCGAACCAATATAGAAAAAATGTGACAAGTTTGCAAAAGGCAGGACACACGGCGTATCCTTGTGGCTCTCTTTACATTTCTTAAAAATTTGAACTCCTTTTAGAGCCATTTTTGTATTTTACGTACACTGGTAAAATATCTGTAATTGTTTTTTTACTTCGTTAAATTGATAATTTAGTATGTTGATTGAGTTTTCCCGTAAAGCATATATAGTTTATGCTTATTTAGGCAATTATTAGAACCAACTACAACACCCAGGCACTTACACACGATAAGGAAAATCTACATATTATCTGTTATAACCCTCAATTGTGTATCTTTCCTAAACTCACGATAAAGTTTATATTTTGCTATGAATATAAAAAAAGTGTGGGAAACTTTTCCCGACCCTGCACCAGACACCCTCGCCGCCTTTCGTACAAATTAGAGAGCATGAACTTGATCGATGACCCCCACGTTGATCTAAATTACACTAACAACCCACACCACACAACTATGTCCTGGTATGTTTATTGCCCACTTGGACCACACCATACACCGACTTCTGTCATGAGCTCTACTATGCTTGGTAATAGCCTGCGGAATCAATGGAAATACCTCATTTGATACTGGGACTGGAAACGTTTACCACAAGAGGTGTGGGTAAATAATTACGGGTTAGATTTTCTTGTACAAGTTGAATAGCAACGGGCAGTATGTAAACAAAACTGTTTGTTAAGTGTAGTGTTACTCTACATTTGGGTTTACTTGTTAATATCACTAGCTATATCCGTGGAATTTAAAACTGTAAGTTGTTCGATAAATCACTCAAATCGAAAACTTCAATGACTTTTCTCAGTGCCAAATTCATAAAATGGACGCGTCTTCAGAATTCATTTTTGTATTTTTTTTTCTACCAATTTGCTTTTTTTGTCATTTCAGCAAAGTTGTCGAAATTAGCGTAATAAAGGAACAGATGTGGAATTTACAAGTGAAATAAAGCCACAATACTACTTCAACAGTATGTCATATTAAAGTTTACGAGCGACGCCTGTTATGTAACAGGATCGATTCTCTCTAAAGACTGGAATACTCCACATGTTGAAAACACTATGAGCTAGTAAAATTCCAATTCCCTTGGCACAGTAGTAGCTTTCATTCCCCAATGTATTTAGAAATATACTCCTTTTGGGGGGGGGGGGGTGGTATGGATTTATTTTTTTTATGATACCCAGATATTGGATGAGCATTTGTAAACTCATAGTGAAGTAGAGTTGCCTTCAAATTTATTCCTGCATCACCACAAGGTATAACCGAACACATTGATAACCGTGTTTAAAAACCTTTTTAATAGAGAGGTAACCGGCCCCAGGTGGCAAAAGCGAACATTAGCTTAATTCCAGGCAAATAGGCTGTTGTTGCCCACAGTATCATTTGCAAGCTTGTTAACCACATAATATTGTACTTCGCACCGACTATGTATGTTATTACCGTACGCTTTATTCCGCCAACACGGAATATAGGTGCGAAGTGTGAATGTATTGATGTCATTTGCATAAACCCACCCATGTATTAAACCTTCAACAAACACTTATGAATAATTTAACCAATGAAATGCAGATATGGAAGATTCTAATAACAATATACCTTTTAAACTAAAGCAATAAAAGCGCATTTGTTTTAAGGTGACCCCCTTAATTTTCCAAAAATTTTAGTTGTGCCAGTGTTGTATTGGTAATTGGCCTACACAATAAGTGTGAATTGTAACGCTTAAAATTCTATGTGTCGCAAACGAAGGAATTTGTAAATAGAATAAGTTAATATCGGAAAGCCCAATATAAAAATTCAACGGCTGCTGGAAACATCCTTCTAATATGAAATAACCCAGGACATTTGAGCATATGTGCTCGCTCATCCATTAGTTGTGATTTGGTTCAGAGGAGTTCAAATTAGATGAAAATGCGCAAAATAATGCCATTAAGTATTTCCTAAACGTTTGGAAATTAATGGATAAAATAAGTTTTTCTCCCAAATTACATCTAGGGAAAGGAAAAAAGAAAAAATACAAATGTCAGAAAAGGATTTTCTCCAACATTTCTAGCAAATGATTATTTTGCAAATCACCCTAATATTATAAAATCAACATTCATCTGAACCATTTTGTAACAAACACAACCCTAATGACATGGTTACCACCCCTTAATTTTTTTCTTATTAAGTCGAGGGTAGACGAGGGTTTTAAAAAAATAAAAATGTTAATTTTATGTTTTTTCTTTTTTCATACATGTAAAATAAATGCACTGAGCGAGAGATATCTTGATATTTCAAATTGTTGAGCTTAAAGATAATGAAGATGATTAAAAAAGGAGGAGTTTTCCAAAACGTTGGAATGACACTCATTAATGCAAATTACTTAAGATTTGCCTGAAGGGAATTCAAAGCCCGTAAATTGTTACACATTACAGTAATAGAATTCCATGTTGAATTGGCGCAGTAGTTCAAGGGCAGTCAGTAACTCTGAATATATATGAAATGCCATTTTAAGAGACTCTGTATACTAAATGCTTTAGTGCCGAATTTTCGATTATTTTCCTAGTACCTGTTGTTGGCTACTACAACAGGGAATTATTAAACACCAGCTTCGTGTTCTTGACCTAGAGGAGTAGGGGAAAGCTTATTTGGACAATATTTGGTAGGATGCCTCGATTTTCTCGCCGCACGGATATAATAGTTACGCTCAACGCATTTGTAGATTTAAAGGGACATAATGCATAAAAATTGAACCATACTGAAAAGGGCCCTTACTGAAATCATTCTACGAATTTGGAAAACAATATTTACGCATGTTTTCCGACCACCAATTCAAAAAACACGGCCTGTCAACTTCAGTTTTTTTCAGTATCTATTATGGACACCGAAGGAACGCAATATGTCCTCTAGGATTTGATACACCGTTGTTTAATATAATAATGTAGGTTAATTGGTTGAAATTGTAATACATAGGATTCAAAACTTGTTCTAGATATGTATGAGTCTCCCCCAAACAGGCCAATCGGGGACCATTTGGCGAAATTGAGTTTTTGTGCTTATTATGATACTATAACACAAGCTCTTTTCATATACCAAATATTGAGCAAAAATAACATTCCAATTTAAGTCTTAGATATAATAGATTTTCAACTTTTGGAAATCATACAACAAACGACGGAGCCACACTGAATCTTCCAAACAAACCAATATGCATTCGTCTGTTTGCTGTACCTAAAACCACCGTACGACAGCTTAAAGAAAAGTGCACTATCGATCACTGTATATTGCGAGATTCATCATCTCCTCGCTCGATCACACTGGGTACTATAAGAAGTCCGCGGTCGAAGTTTAGAATTATACAATTTGTGTAGCTTTATCTGGACTATTTTGACACACTAAAATATAAATTTTTGCAGTATTTTACTGAAAGCAATTCTCCCGAATAATTACTGTGAAACTTACAGTATAATGTAAAATGATTCCTGCAAAACACCGAAAAAATATATATTTGGCCGAGTTATTACAGAGATTGGGAATGTGTTGAAAATAAGCAACGCACGACAACACACTAACTTAGTAGGGCGGCCTAATCCACAAATGTCAACCAATTTTATGGTGGCAATATGTCTATAAAGTTTTAATCTTGATTGATATCCTTCAACACCTCAAACCCCCATCTGTTAGGTTTCGCGCCGATATTTCAACAAACCCGTTTTGAAATAAGAGCTAAAAACATATTTTGTAATGCCCATATGTAACCTGTCCCCCGTAAACTAATATTGGTCGATCCAAACTGGGGCATATTTTCGCCCAAAACATCCAAACCAAACATCCTTTAGCCCCTAGAATATTTCACAGGGTAAATGAGAACACAGTAGCTTTTCTACTGAAGCCAAAATTTGGACCACTTTCGGTAAGGTCTGGGGTCATTAAAGGTCGTGACCATGGACCATTTAATTTTGGTAAACATAATATGCTTGAACGGTAAAATATAAAGTAATTTGGATGGGAACTTTAAAAAGCTGTAGGTTAATGGGGAGTGTTATTCCTGTAAGATTTACAGTATTTTTCTTCCTGTAAATACCCTATTGAAAATCCACAATATTGCATAATAATGTTGATATAAATTTTCAAAATGAGGCCGCTCTTAATAAATTTAGTCGTAATTAGGCCTGGAAAATTGGACAAAAAGTGTTTTGCCTTGATTTTTAAATTACGGCCATGTCTTTTTTGATCCTTTTTATTGTGAAGTCCACTCTATTTTTAACAGCGCACGTTATTTTCTTCCCACATACAAGATGCACGTTAGTATTGGTTAATTTTAAGCAAAATATGCATTTTTTAGCTGTGTTCATTAACTAACGTAGATTGGTAAGATGTCCTTTACTGTCTAAGCGACGATCCGAGCGCTGAAGCACGGCAAAAAAGAGCCTTCAGTTTTTAATCGCGCCAGTTGAATTTTTTTTTTTTGTTTTGTTTTGTTTTTTTTGTTTTTAGACATAATAGTTAAAGAAAGGTTTTTTTTATTTTGTAATGATACACTATACGTTTCATGAAATAATTCAGGAATCCCCTTTATTTCATTTGAGAAATGTTAAAAAACCAAACAGGCCATGTATTACATTAGGTAAATTGTGCAAAAAAATAGTAAACATTACTCATTTTACACCTGTGCTGAAATTGATTGTTGAAGCTGTAATTAAGTAAAAACCTATGTCAAGGTTAGAACAACACAAGACAATTTTTACCACAAGATAATTCCACAAACGCGAGCACTAAAGGTGCACGTGGAGGTGAACTTATTTTCCAGTTGACAGAGTTTTTTTTTATAGATAGCTCAAAAACTTCTTGTTGAAAGCCCCTTTCACGTTTTGGTATGCATATATCGAGGGTTGACAATCATAAGGACGTACCTCAACACTAAGAAACATTAAAGAATTTCTTTCCCATAATTCAAAATTGTTCTTTGTTTACTAAAGGGTGGGGGTTATATAATGTTTTGCTTACAGTACCATAATGAGCTTTAACATAATGTTTAAATTTTGAGTAATTAATAGATTTGTCTTGGTAGAAAAAATATGGTAAACAGGGCATCACATCACAATACGTAGAATTTTGACAGATCCTTGGGGGTTTGTTGGTGGGTTATCTTCCTAGAAACACCGGCGGTATTAATTTTAACTAACACCCTATTTTTTTGCAGTGCATGTAAAAAAATAATATTCACATTATCAACCATCTCAATTAAAATACTTGATTAATTTTTACTTAAATAAAGATTACTCTTGTAATTACTCAATATAGTAGAGTAGAGTAAGATAGAGGAAATTAATTTCCTTTCAATTCCAATAACGAATATTGGTGGGTTTGTTTAATATGAAAAATTATCATTCTGCATTTTCAATAAATACCAACTTTTTATTAATCACAAAGACATTTGGAATTTGGAATTGAAATTAAAAAAAGACGTCAGAAGTCCCTTTTGAAATTACAATTTAGCATTGAGCAACCCGCAGTATAAATGCCAGCAAACTGCCACTTAACCTCAAAATGGTTTGGTTTTTACTCATAGAAAGTTTCCAACAAACTAGAGGGTTTACGAGGTGAGGGTGCTGTACCCAAAGGTCTAACAATACTCCATCTCTGTTTTGATGACAAAAATCAAATACTATCCATGGGGAATGTCAATTTCATTTCAAATTTTACCAATAGACCCCACTCCGAGTCGTTTGGTTTGTACGGGATTTTTAGAAACATCATTTGACACTATTGCCAACATACCTCTCCTAACTCTTCCTATATTTTTTCGGTATGGAGAATTAAAATGATTTTTTTTTTTCGTACCCGACGCTCGTAAAATTAATACAAAAAAATATGAAATACCTGATAGTAAGATAAATGTTTCTTCTTGTTCTTCTTGAAAAATAGTGATCTTCGATTCCTTTTACTCTGTCAAAAGTATAAATATACACCTTCAAAGCCATAACAAATCCACAACTTCTTCTTCCACTTAACGTTTAGGAAGTTATTATTTCCAATAATTCCCTCCCAGGGTTTCCAACGTAAGACATACACTTTGGATGTCATTAGTGTAGGCCGATGCTTCAATTTGGAATACCGCAAAAATGCTGTAATTGTTATGTCCAATTTACCAGGCGTAATAAACGAACTCCAACTGGGCTTTATTCGATTTTGTTTTTCGAGTTCAACAATATCGACATTATTTGAATTTCAAATTAGATTAATTAAGTACTATGGTTTACAGGAAAAATACTATAGGGCATTTTACAAGAAAATTCTGGCAGCAATTCGCTAACAAAACCCCGAGTAAAATTACATCTTTTACAGGTTTCCATTCAATTAATATATTTATAGCTTGATGTAATATATTTTACATTTGGTATTAAAATTTGATTAATCCATCTAATTACAAAATTAAAAAAAATGAACCTTCTCAGTCTCTTTCTAGGCTTCATTGGCATATTTTGCCTGTAAGAGATGATAACGGCTAGAAAACCATGGGACAAAAGTAAAGTCATTTATAGCTCCCTCAACAGGCAAAAGTTGGTTTAACATGTTCAATACCACTGTCTGAGGCGACGAGCGACTCTTTTTGAGTACGCCAAGGGGACCGGCCATGCGCCATATCTCTCCCTTTGACATAGAAACAGAGGGCGTTTTTTTTAGTTTTTGCCAAACAGAACCAATATTAAATTTGACAAGGAAAACAAAGGATACTTAAATTGAAAGCGTACTCAAATTGAAGAACGGTTCAATGTCCACTATGTACACATAAAATCATTTTCCTAAAATGTTTCAAATTTTAGATATGCAAGTTCATAATTCTCTAAAACTTCAATCGCCGATATCTCGAAACGTGACTTTTGGTCGATTGGCCTGTTTGGAAGATTCGTAACGATATAGTCTGGGGCCAAAACCCCATTTTTTACTTGAACCCAAAAGTAGCGTCCGCACAATTTTTTTGGCTGTTTCTGCATCCTGAAGACGTACTGATTGAGAAACATGAGGGGTGCCAAAATTGCACCCTTGAGCATTTTGAAATATCCAAGATGGCCGCCAAGATGGCCGTCTCCACATATAATTAGCAATAGCTCAGCTTTTAAAGCAGCTATAAGGATGGTTGTATGGGTTTTTGGTGTCAATGAATTCAGATTTGTACTTCTTTTTAACACTAAAGTCTTCCCTATACCGAAATCCAAGATGGCCGCCAAAATGGCCGCAACCACATATAATTAGCAATATCTCAGCTTCTACAGCTAATATAATGATGATTCTAGTGTCTTTGTATAGGTTTTTGGTGTCAAAGATTTCAAACTTGTACTTCTTTTAAATACTTAAGCTTTCCATAATACCAAAATCCAAGATGGCTGCCAAAATGGCCAACAAATTGGCGGCCACGACATTTGCTTAACTGTAATCTCAGCTTCAGAAGTATATACATAAGATTATGGGTTTAGTGTCTTTAATTAGATTTTAATGTCAACGTGTTCAATGTTATCATTATTTATGACTTCAGGGACACTCAGGCTGCTTAACACAAAGACTTTACAAAAGAAGCTCCAAACTTGCATTGATCCTCTCAATCCTGATCGC
Source organism: Ophioderma brevispina (assembly GCA_023653785.1). Classification (NCBI taxonomy): domain Eukaryota; kingdom Metazoa; phylum Echinodermata; class Ophiuroidea; order Amphilepidida; family Ophiodermatidae; genus Ophioderma; species Ophioderma brevispina. The sequence continues at coordinate 71,554 of JAMKCH010039336.1, read as the reverse complement.
CATCCAACTGGTTTGATCGATATCATTTTGATAGGATAGCCCCTGAGGTAGTGAATGCTGACAATGCAGTTGCTATAGGAGTTAAGCAAATGAATGCAAAATGAATTAAGTTTGCCAGAGGGATTTAATAGTTCAAAATAAACCAACGTGGTGACAATAGCTTTAAGCAAGAAGCAAATTAGAATGGGATTCATTTCTTAAAAAACACAGAACTAATCTTTTCCAGAGTTTGAGGTTTGATGACATCACTCAAAGTGGATGTTAAAAAAAAAATCTTCTGTTACGAGTTATTACCAATACCAACTTCCATGTTTGGGGATAGTGGTGATATGAGGATAACAAAGACCAAGTCGACAAAATGAAGAAAAAAGCTACAGATAGAGCAGTAAGCTCAGCCAGAAGTCATCGTAATAGACGGATGTGTTATTCTCTGGATTATCCACAGGCCAGTACATGGAAAAGTACAAGACTGTATCGGGGTTTCTCATGTACATCCAAAAAAGCTTAGCAAAGCAGATGTCTACCTGATCTTTGATCGCTACTTTGAGTTTAGTATCAAGGGTGCAACAAAGAGCGGTCGCGCTGGAAAGCAGGCGAGTAGACAGCTACAGCTTAGCCTGAGTTGCCCTCTGCCAACACAGCAAGTCATTCTTAATAATGTAAAAAAACAAAGTACAGCTTATCGACATCATTTGTCAACACCTGCTGCATAACACTGTCAAAGAATCACACCAGCTCGGCAGACAGAGACTGTGCTCTCGTCGACCTTTCTGTCGACACGCTGATAAACTCTCCAGCTCCCTCATTCATCTTACAGACATGGAATATTGACTGGCTAGATACTTCAAGACCAGACCAACTCACTATTACACCTATGACAGAACTACCACCTGGTAGCAATCTTCCACGCAAGGAACGGGTCACCTTAAACCGGACTCGCTCAGGAGCTTCAACAGCAATATGCACCGATGGGGGCTGCGACCATCTCCAACCTGCCAATGTGGTTCTCCATCACAGACTGCGGATCACATTCTCAATGAGTGCCCTACCTTTCGTCCACCGGTGGACATAGATACTTCTCAAACCCCAGCCAATCAACAGTGAGCTAGCTCCACCGTCTACAACATGTTTAGCTGCTGCCTCATATGCAAGAAGAACAACAACTCCTGGGCCGTGTGAAAGTTCTTCAAGAACAGCGCACAGTAGTACACCGACTTATTGTGACAGGATCTTCGTAAACACCAGTAAACAAAAGGAGAGTGAACAATAAAGTAAAGGATACCCCAGTAATTAAGTTTCCAGTTCATTGGTTGAGAGGCATCCTTGGAGTAGTCTACCCCATTCAGGAGGAATTTCTGCTCCTTTGTCCCTATTGAAGTTGTTAGGGGTACACTTGATGTAGGGGTAGACTTGATGAGTTCCCTTTCAGTCCAGTTAGTGTTCCTGTCCAGAATTTTAGTCTTGTCCCAGTCGATGCTATGTAGGTCGTTCGACACATGTTCGGCGATAGCAGGTTTTTGTGTGTTGCCCGCCTGAGTCGCTTTCTGGTGTTCGTCGGTTCTCTTTTTCAATGATCTGCCGGTTTCACCAATGTATACTTTGCCATATGATCCACAAGGAATACAGTAAATAACTCCAGGTTGGAGTTCCTTGGGAACAGGGTCTTTAGGGTGTACTAGTTGTTGTCGTAGAGTGTTAGTAGTCTTAAAATACACCCGTAGATTCTTCTTCTGTTTCGGCTATTGGCTCTCCGACCTACAGCATAGCCAAGGAGTTGACCTACATACTACAACCTTTGACCGGAAAGACCAGACACCATGTAAAAGCCACGAGTGATTTAGCTACATTCGTATCTACTCTGACCTCAAAGACTCGGAGATATACTAGTATCCTTTGATGTAGAGTCGCTATTCACATCTGTTTCTCTGAAGGAAGCCATTGACATTACCATGGATCGTATCAAAGATGGCGCGACACTAATTGACAGGACATCCCTCCGCATCGCTGACGTGAAACGGATGTTGGAGTTTTGTTTGACTAACATGTACTTCATATTTGAAGGCGACCTATACTCCCAAAGTGATGGGCTAACGATGGGTTCTCTCGTTTCCCCACCAGTGGATAACCTGTTTATGGAGTCCTTTGAGCAGGAAGCCCTTCTGACTGCACCTAATCCACCGCGCATATGGAAACGTTATGTGGATCACACTTTGTGTGTTATAGATCGAGACCATTTATCGTCTTTCTATGACCACCTCAACAGTCTTCGCAAGGATGTCATCAAATTCACTCGTGAAGAGGAGACCAACGATCAGATCGTATTCCTCGATGTTTTGGTTAAGATGAAACCTGACGTTATTCTTGACACTACTGTCTATCGGAAGAAGACCCACACCGGCCAATACTTGAATTGAATCGCTGTGCCTGTGAATCTAATCCACCATGCACTTCAGGCAAATCTGATTTTTTTGTGAATGCATTAAGGTTGGCAACTGTCAAAACAAGTGGACTTTAAAATTAAAGATGATTCAGCTGACCAAAGTGATCAAGAAGAAACTGAGAAATAATTTTTCAAAATATTTTTTTTTTCTAATTCGTGTTATTTAATTTTATTTTGCAAAATTGGCACAACCTTCTTATGTCAGCGTGGGCTTCAATTTTGTTTTGAAGTGTTTCCAAAGAGTAGTTCCTTATCAGAACATCTGACAATATGTGGATATGTTATGCATCGTACTATCTTCAGACTTGATGAACAAGTTGCCAATTAAGACTACATTACCATCTAAACTTGTGTTTTGCCCACTTTAGATTACCATTTTATGAAATATTCTCCATCATTTTAATTGAATGTGTTGCCAATAAAGACCATCACTTTTATATTTGAATGCTTTGCCAACTATGGACTAGCTTAGTATGACAATTTGTGGAACATCTTTATATTTGAATGTTTTGCCAACTTTATAGACTACCCGTTCATGACAACTTTTCCATCATTTTCATAGTTGAACGCTTAGTTGCCAAATATAGAATACGATATTATGAAAACTTGTACGACATCTTTGTAATTGGATATTTTGCCAACTTTAGACTACCCGATCATGACAACTGCTTTTGGGTAATTTTCATAGTTGAACACTTTACCAACTTCGAACTACCGTATGTTGACAACATGAACATCATCACAATACTTGAATGCTTTGTTACCTTTCAGTAAAACTATAATGTAAGTTTGTGCATTATATTCACAGTTAAATGGTCTGCTAACTTAAGACTACCTTTTGTCAACTTTTTGCATCATATGAATATTTGAATGCTTTGCCAAATTGAAACAACCTATTATGATAACTTGTGCATTCGTATTTCACCTGTATGCCATTACCAACTCTCACTTTTAGTGTAAAGAAACACTGTAATGTTTTCAAAGAGTAGAAATTTGAATTATGATACCCATAAACCTATAGAAAGACACCACAATTACAATCGTATTTGCTTCAAGAGCTGAGACTTTGCTAATTATATGTGTGTGATGGCGGCCATCTTGGATTTCGGTATAGGGAAGACTTTAGTGTTAAACAGAAGTACAAATTTGAATTGATTGACACCAAAAACCCATACAAAGACACAAGAACCATGCTTATAGCTGCTTTAAAAGCCGAGCTATTGCTAATTATATGTAGTGGCGGCCATCTTGGCGGCCATCTTGGATTTCAGTATAGTGAATACTTTGGTATTTAAAGATAGTACAAATTTGAATTCAGTGACACAAAAACCCATACAAAGACACTAGAATCATCTTTATAGCTGCTTTAAAAGCCGAGTTTTGCTAATTTTATGTGGTGGCGGCCATCATGGATATTTCAAAATCCTCTAGGGTATATTTTGGCACTCCTCAGTTTCTCAACCAGTAGGTCTTCAGGATGTAGAAACAGCCAAAAAAAATTGTGCGGACGCTATTTTTGGGTTTTTAGTTTTGGCCCCAGACTAATAGGGTTAAATTGAGGGAGCTCCCACCTGGAGAAGGAGAAAATATCATGTGTTTTTTTTTTTCTAGACCAGTTTCAATGGGAACAAGAACATTTGAGGTAAACAGTCTGTATCCTACAAATTTTGCGTGAGGGCGAATTTTTCTTAATGGTCGCCAAAATCTCATATAAGTGCATGTAAGTATATATGGGGCATGTTTTTTTATTAGAGTTGATAAAGAAGCTTTGTTTGTATTACAGAATATATAAAAAAGATCCAAAATGAGGGCGCTTTTTTAAATGGCCGCCTAAATCCAATATAAAGTATTTATATTAAATAAGCATTAATGATGCGCGTTTCACTAAATTTTGCATTAGCTTTATTTAGAATTAAACTACATCACTATGTAGGATATACTCAGAGATAGATCCAATCCTTCCTTAACAACCGAGAGCAGTGCGGCCCTGCTATGGCAAAACACAGTAACTCAAAATTTTGACATTTTAAGTTAATTTCATTTCTAGGTAACCTGACGGCGCTAGTTTCATTTCCGAAAGTGTCAAGGCACCTAAATGGACCGTTTGGAAGATAGCACCCTGTATCTCACACACATTTTTTGAGTTTTTGCTCCTTTTTTCTGGCAAAACACAGTATCTCAGAGATACAGTAGTTTGCCGTGTCTCTATCTACTTGGGCTCTCCAATTTTTGTTACGGCAAATAAATTAACTCTGAGATACTGCTATTTGCCACATAAAATTATTTCCTTAACAGCATGTGCAACTGCGACAAACAGCAACAAAGAATCAGGTGTGATTTTTCAAGTTATTTTGAAAGTTTTGAATGGTTTGCGCTACATATTTTAATGCATAACAATGTTTGACATTCAATATATTATTTTGCCATATTTTAAAGCGTTCTAAAACGCAGCTTAAGTTACTGCATTTTGCCATAACACTATCTTTCAAGAATTGTATGGCAAATGAATGTAACTTCATGTTTTTTTGCTATAATTCTTAAAAGAAAGAATGGAACTACTTCATTTTTCTTGGAAATATAGTTCAGTATATGATAAACATTTTAGATCATACTTTTCTGAATTGTTCTATCCCATTCAAAAAAGTGCCAAAGACAAACTTCAAAGTCAATTTTCTCAAAACGCCAATTTTCAAGTTACTTTGTTTTGCCATAACAGGGCCGAGTGTCTTAGTGTCAATGGAACTCATTCTCAATGTCATCAGTAAAATCAGGCGTTCCACCTGGGTCCGTCTTAGGTCCAACACTTTTCCTCATTTATATTAATGTGAAGTAAAACATCAGGCTGTTAGCAGATGATAGCATTTTGTATCGGGAAATCCTTGGAGATGAAGACCATGCTATCTTACAACAAGACCTCAACACGTGGGAGAGCGTGGTCTAGTGGTTGGGGTGCTTGCCTGTGACGCAAATATACCAAACAAAAATCCCGGGTTCGAATCCCGGTGGGGTCACTTGCTGGGATTTACTTGGGTGCTCAATTCTGGATTTAATCTGTATACGAGCTATTGATTAAAGACAGAATACCGCTCTCCTCCATGGTTCACTTGGAATTGGGCAAATGAATCATGAAAAAGCATCCCGTCCTTCGGAGGGGACGTTAAGCCGTCGGTCCCGTGTACAGAGAGTCACAACTGTACATGTACATCGCAGTCAGTGTCGAATAAGAGTAGGGTGTAAACCCCTGACTGTTCCCAATCCGCCCCAGTCTAAAAAAAAAAAAACGCGGGCCATGTTAGGAGCGTCCGTATAATAGATACACGCGGCCCCGGATCAGCTTACACAGTTGAATAAATCCTGACACCACCACAAGCCATTACGAATGGCTTGTGGACACGCTAAGAAGAAGAAGACCTCAACACAGTAAATGGGCATTATACATGGCAGATTAGCTTTAACGCCTCTAAATGCCATCTGCACGCGGAAAACAAAACCGGGTCTTTCAATTACAGTGTCCACAATCAAGTCATAGAGCGCACATCCAGCCATCAGCCATAAATACCTTGGCGTGACTATTGCCAGTGACATATCATGAAACAAGCATATTGACAAAATTAGATCTAAAGCCTGCTCTACTCTAGAAATCATCAGACGAAATTCGGGACTTAGTTAAAAACTAAAAGTTAAAAGCACACCAAACGTTAGTTCGTCCTCAATTGGAGTATACAGCAGTTGCTTGGAATCATATACATAAACACATACCCTATGAAGAGGTCCAAAATGAGGGCGCTACTCAACATGTATCTCAAATAAATCGTCATCAATCTTTGTATTGAGTAAATCGAGAATATGATTGATCTATGATCATTTATCAGGAATATCCATGCGCACATTAATGTCCCCTGGAAGCACAAGTGCTTGTGGGACATCGCAACTTTCCTCCAGAAATTATTTCTTTTTCCTCAGGAAATTCATAAGTTTTAAACTTCTTGGCTTGGGATGACGGTGGTCGGTAAACAGCGATGACATTTATTGAGTTGTTTATTGTGACAGCACAATGTTCAAAATTTAATGAGTAACATTCAATGTCTTCTTGTACAATGTACCAATAAGGCTTCCAGCTCGGGTACCGTCATGAGATTGATAATGTAAAAACTCATAGCTATAGGGTTTGCACTCACCAAAGACGACCAAATTGTCATCGACTAACCACGTTTCAATTATGACCACTATATCAACGTCATGTTGAGTACTATAACACCAAAGCATCGGTTTTATATCTAATTCGGTTAGCATTCAAGCAGTGAATGTTGAGGTTTGTACGTGCAATTGGGTGCAGAGAAGACAGATTTCTACCCCCTGGTTGTTCTGCTTAAATGCTTATTAGTCTGTATTTTTCTAACAGAAGATGCTATTTTCTTAATCATATGAGTTCGAATCATGCCTTACGGTCCCTCGGGCGACGAGCAATTCCAATGGTCTTTGGTAACATTATAAACACCGTCAAGAATTATTTCGAAACGCCAAGAGCTCGGAACGGTATAGGAAAGTACTTTGCATGGTGTATCACTGGTCAAAATATATTTAGATTCACAATCCATTTGTCTTTTATTAATCTAGTTTGATGGTGGAGGGTCGTTCATGTCCCTGGTACATTATACAGTACCACTATACCTACTCACGTTGATAGAAATACTGCTTGCAAAACACCCATCATGACATCTGTTTCCTTCAAAGGCTCCATTATAAATGAGAACATATTCCAAAAGACGTTCAAACAAGATGGTAAGACATGTACATATAATACAAGTTCCGGTTAAAAACCGGGTGCATAAAGGGAGCAACGTTTTTGTAAGGCTTCAGCTACAACAGCGAGTTAGTTAGGTAATTAGTTAGTTGTTTTTAGTTAGTAATTTGTTTGTTTGTTTGTTTTTTGGTTTGTTGCATTAGTTTGTTACCCACTCGTATCACTGTTAGAACTTAATTTATCAAGTTGTTTAAAATTTTAAACAATCGCCGTTTACCCTGGTCATTGTTCAACCTTGTTTAAAAGTTAAGTTCTTCAGAAACTAAACAACCTGTTACAGAAATTAAACAACTTGTTCAAGCATCAAGCATCAGTTGTTTAAATGTTTACACAAAACAAATTGTTTAATTTTATTAAACAAGGTTGGGTGATGGCCAGGGTAAACAGTAAATTCGGAAAAAGAACACAAATGAACAAGCCTCGTGTCCACAAAATATATATGTTCAATGAAAAGGTCCAATCTACCTATACTGAACACAAATGATGTCATTTTTTAATATGTCATATTTTGGTAGGTGATTTCTGCCGTGTAACTTTCCCATTGATTAACTGAATTTATATTATTATGCATTGTTTAATTACAGGATTAATTAATTAAATAAACAGGAAAATTAAATAAAAAGGAAGAATTAATTGTTTTAATTAATAATTTTGCTGACACTCCCGTTGGTGAACAAGGAGTTCCTAGGGACCTAACCTAATTATCTAATTAACGGGTCGATGGATTTTAATATTTTTTCATGAAAAGATGCGTATCCAAAAGTTAAATACAAACAAATATGAGTCCGAAAAAGTATATCATTAGTCGTAAAACTGGCAAAATGGTCCCTAGGAGAACCCCCCCCCCCCCCACCGTGTCCATTTAAGTGTTAAGAGAACATGTTATAACAACAACTGAACAATGTTGCTTAAAAAGATTAAACAACATCAATTAAACAACCCTCTTTTCAAACAGCAAAAATTATAATTCAGTATATAATGTCCTTAATACGCATTAAATTGGTATATTTCAAATAGGTATCTAATTACATATATGCTTGATATGGTATTCTGTGACATCATGATTTCGTAAGTAAGCATTGGCAACACAATTTTGTGTGAAGTGTTGTACGGAATAACGACATTAATATTCACATTAGCAAGTACAATTGATCTGCCATGCATGTGTAATTGCTGTCTTGAATGTGGTAAACATTGTATATAAAAAAACACCAATATCAACAACAACAAAAACATTGCTGGAGTTTCACCTCACCCGCCACTTTGAAGACTTCCCGTAATCACACGCAATCATAAAAAAAATCAATTCATGTTTGTCAAAAGGGTATAGTTGATATATATTGTTTTTAAAATATGTACCAACGACTATATTGCTTTAATATTTAATATCGTTTTATCATCATTTAGTAGTGCGGTGCATTTATTTGTTTGATAAACCTCAGGTGCAACGAGACATTTCAAATATCAGGTGTCGCTAAAAATATCGAAAGCTCTGCGATGCAAAGCTAAATATCCTCATCTGAAAGGATTAAGCTAATAATTATTTCTTTGCTACTAGACTTTGTCAAAAACGCCTCGAAAGTTGGGATGGGATCACCGGATGCGCGTGTCGAGGCCAAGCGGAGTGAGGAGATCCTTGAGAAGACGCTACAACACATCGTACACAGGGATTGTGCAGCAAATGAAAATAAAGTGCAACGCCAATGACGCATAGAGTGCCGACGGCTGCTATGAGTTTTTGGCCCGAAGATGTGGTCCTGGACCAGATACTTTCAATTCGTCTCACGGCGGCGCTATTCATGATTATGTGTGCGCTTTATTCCGTTAATGTGTTCATTTAAGTAATACAACCGGCTCGGATTGCGTGGCGTGCGTCTGTGGGCGCTCGTCAGGTTCGAGGCGTAATTTGTTTTCTTTATGTTGTCGTTAATGATTGCAATGAAAACATCAGAGTTGCCGATTGAAGTAGAAAATAGTGAATAGCTGCCTTATGAGATAATTTAACTGATTATGGTCCTGAACCATAAAATCAGGCCAGAATCTCACATCTGCTGACGCATATAACCGTTGACATTTTTAAGGGTTCGAACTTTGGTGAGCGGCATTACTCCCCCATGAGCACTCGTGGGTACGAGGAACGATATTTTGTTCGCGCGGTTTTCATTAGAAATTTTAATTCATTGATTATTAAGACGGTAGAGGACCAATTGTTCCCATAGACTGTAGAATAAGGCATACATATGTATATTCTGTTAATAAATATTCAATTTTCCAATCAGCTTTCTCCTTTGTCGATATAAGGCAAATTTAGTCATGATCAAGCTGTCAAATTCCAGCAGAGTTTTGCAATGTTTACATTTTCAAGTACCTGCGAATGTGCATCTTATCAAAATAATAATATTTAGTATGACGAGATAAATTTATGGGTATATTTTATCTTCAGGTAGGATTCGACGGTTGTAACCGTACTTGTTAGAAAATGCAGTTTGAAAAGACGTTATCAACATTATAGTTGATAGTTAGATCAGCTCCATCAGCTCCATAGAGTTGATCTATCGCTTCGTTCTTTAGCTCAATTGACAAGTAATCCGAAGGTTGTCGATTCGAGACCGGTGTGAACGTAATCATAGTCCGGCAGGTATCATAGTCCGGGCTCAATAGACGACAACGGAATAAAGCTTGAAACTAATGTTGCGTGAAGAGTCAACTCCCGGGGGGGCCACTCGTATTCAAAGGTGGATATGATGCGTGAACAAGAAAACGCGTAAAAAGGGTCTCTTTTTTCCAACAAGCGATGTACGCGCGTACATTGATTAGGGTGTCAAAAACAGCAAAATATGGAAAAAAGGGTATGTTTTTTTTCGTAACCCTGAAATTGTGATGTACGCGAGATCAAAATCATCAACAATATTCTAATTTGGAAGTAAAGCAACATGAGCAAAGCCAGATAATAAGGGTATATTATCAACACAATGCATTGATTACTTGTTTGCAAAGACTTGTATATGGTAGCAAAAACAGACAAAAACGCTTGTTTAGGGTATGTTTTTTAGTCGGTGGAAATACTTGTTTAGGGTGCATTTCGGAAGTCCATGTTAACGCATCATATCCATCTTTGAATACAACTGCCCCCCCCCCCCCCGGGAGTCAACTGAATCGATTGCCCTATTGTTCACCATTGTTCCCGGACTAGGCCCACTTCTGTGCGCTGGCCAACTCCAGGGAAAATTAAAATATGTTCATGTTATACTGTTACTAAATTCAACTTATTATTTTTCTTGATCTCATTTGGGTAGGAACAGAAGTTTTTAGTCGATAGAATCAATGTAATAATGTAACTTTGAAAATAGAGTCCGATCAATTTGTTTTGCTTTGTTCACCTTTCTGGGGATTCCCACGTAGCTAGTCGTCATTCGATCATCATTATTTTTTTATTTTATTTTTAGAGTGCATTTCTTTCTGTAAAACGACAACATTTCACAATAAAATTACTAACAACTTAATTACCTATTTATTCCTTTTGAAGTTTCCAAGAGACAACAGCAGACAGTTCAGCTCTCAAGCTCCGATGGCATCCAACATATAATAAATCCTGGCACTATGTGATGCACAAATTTACCATTATTGCAGATCAAGACTAGCTATAACTATATTGTATAGCTCCTGCTTACTACAGCTGGCTATTCTTCAATCTCTCCTTATATAAGAACTTCACAATAAGTATTTCCCAATTCGTAAAATAGATGCTACCACATCATCATGCATAAACATAATCTTGCACTGACCAATCGGTCATAAATTACATCACCTTACATTGATAACATCATGGAAAATTACCAAATTTTGCAATCTGTTTTGATCTCAAAACATAACCAAGTTGACTCAATTCCTAAACTTGGCATTTTGGGGAATTCCGATCATCTCTATCTAGTTGTAAACAACACCTGCATGATCAGTTTTGCACAAACAACACTAGGGAATTCCACTTTCTCGTGGGAAGTGGGAAATCTTTCCTCAAGTAAAATTGAGATATAAACTAATATTTTTAATCACAGAATGGAGGCTATTATAACATTATACATAATAAGATGCGGGTTGAGCTAACCGTTTAGGTAAGATCGAGTTCCGGTTTGTGTTGGGTTTATTGATAGATTACCTTCGCTTTAACCATAAGGTAGGATAAATGTTCGGTTTTATTCTCAGCGTGATGAACTCTTAATTTTGTGGGTTTTTTTTTTTCTCCTGACAACCCGTGATCATGGTAATAAAACAAAAAAGGTTAAATAAAAAAATACAAAACAAAACAAACAACAAAAAAAACATAACATACTCTTCTTCGAAAACATATTGTTCTTCGAAAATAAACAGAGTTTATCAAATTGAAAACAATATTCATCGACTAAATATTATGTTAATAATGAAACTGGATTTATCGAAAACTCGCTTTTCAAATGAAACAGAATATTTTGAAATATCGCCGATAAACTGCAATTATCAACTTTTTTTCTTAATTACATAAGGTTTCAAAAGTTTGATGTCATATCTGAGGCCTCATGTACTATGTAGTCAACGGGTCTGTGTTGCTTAACAGAATATTCATAAACATGAAATGCTTATATTTTTCGTGGCAGCATTAAACATCTCCAGTATACGTCACTCTGCATAAATTATTAGCTGATAAGGTAGCTTATCGAAATTGGTGGCGCTATCACTATCGCTATCGAAATAGTCTATGGGCAATTGTACACAGTGTTACCCGCCTGGTAAATCATGCGAGTCAAACAGCCGTTAGTATATGGTAATATTTTATGACTAGAGCTTTATTGAATACTGAATTTCATTTCATTTCATTTATATATGAATATATTGGAGGCGGCGGCCGGGCGGTCTGTACAAACTCTTATGGGAAACACACCATTTATTTAACACGAATTTCTTGCTCTAATATGAAAATTAGTCACATCCTATTGGTATACATTTTTAGCAGCAGGAGCAAAGGGGGAGGAGTATTTTTTTTTTTTTCTAAATATGTACCTGTACTTTACTAACAGCATGTTACCAACTCACCTTATCTAGTTTTAAATGTCATATTTGGACTCCTCGTGAAATTCCCTTTCAGAAAATGTACCCTTTTGTTGGAGTAGTGTTCATACTTGTGGAGGTATGCTATCACCAACGGAAAGGATTAAGCTGAGCACTGTATCTTTGGTACCAAAATTGTGAACTTTCTTTTCTAATTTCCTATAGGAGCAATAGGAAATTCAGCCCATGTTTTCTATTGAAATATAAGCAAATACAAACGACTGTTTGTTTTCATTTTAAGTTATTTCTGTAGCCAAATAAACGTTAGGGAATCTATTGAGTGTCTAATCTATATGAAATCACTGAATTACAGAAAGTATAGATGACTTGAAATCTCTCGTTGCATCTTTAAAATAACGTTTCGTATCCACGCATCAAAATGAAGTAAATCAAAGGAATCAATGCAAAGCAAGACAGGTCGGTCTCGTAGCATTAAAAATAGACACAAAGGAAAAACAAGTTACAATAACAGATTATACAGATACCCTCAGAGGACACATGAATAACGACTTAAATTAAAACATTGATTTCACGTATAGCGACAAGCTGGATTTGGTGGATGGCAATATTTCGATTTTACATTAGTTCATTAAAGTTTTTTTTTTTTTTGTCAGTCAAAATTCGGATTTTTTGTGCATTTTGTGCATTATATTGTTTGTCGATGAAAAAAGGAATGTTTGATTTCACAATTTTCATCTTTTTGAATTCGTATGTATATTGTTTAGAGACGAAAACGTGAAGATTTTCATTTCATCACGTTTAATTTGCCCTTTTCAGAAATGGTGTTTTCTTGTTTTGTGAAGCAAAAGGTAAGGTTTCATTTGCTAATTTCAACAATTGAAAATCGTATATATTATATTTCATAGTGAGGTGTTTATTTCATCACTCTAGAATTGGAACCTGGGTGTGATGAATAACAACATGTCGTTTTTTTAACTCTAGCGAGGCATACAAATTGTCCTTGATATTAAGTGTATACCCAACCCATCAAAAAAATTTGCAATGCATATGTATGACATGAAACGGCAATGTTTCATTTCATCACTTGTCTAATTTGAAATTCATATGCATGATACTGTTAAGTGATGAAAAAGGTGAAATATCATTTCATCACCTTTGCAAAATGGAATTCACTACATTTATTATTAATGACAAAATAAGGTTCCATTTCATTATTTTTGCAATTTTGTATCTATTGCTTGGCTTAGTGGTGAATATGGTCACGGTAGAGTTCAATTTCATCATGTATTTTAAATCACAATTTCGATTTCTTAGGGATTATATTCTACTTGTAAATACAGTAAGGTTTCATTTTATAATTTTTAGGTCGTCTTGTGTAATCGGAACATATTGAATATAGTGGAGAGGAGAGGAATTGATTTAGATGCTGTCACATTTTCTGGAGTAGTCTTCTAGAGTAAAATACCCATGTTTTTCAAGGTTATTTCACTTTCATATTATGCCCAAGAGCATAATAAGATGTAAACTACAATATAAGATCATATTCATTGACCCATGCCCCACCAGATCATTTCTGCAACCCCACCTTTGATTTTGTTTCAGCTTTTGTTGTTGTTGTTCCTGTTCATTTTGCTTTTGTATGTCTGTCTGTCTGTCTCTGATAACTGAGGTATGGCTCGCGTGACTCCATTTCTTATGTATTACTTTATTCCGTCGTGACTTGTGTGTCTAATTTTGCCACTTGTGTGTCTAACTTTAACCAAAGAAAAGTCACACAAGTATACCTGCGTTAACTTGTCTGTCTGTCTTTCCGTCTGTTTGTGTGTTTGTTTTGTTAAATGCATTTGAGTTATTACCACCATTTTTTTTCAAGTTGTTATGTTTTACTGTGACAAAAATATATTTGTACCTAAAATAGGGTGTGTCAAACTTGATCAGTATTCAGGTTATACTCCACTAACCTGGTTGCCGCAAGGATAACAAAAAATGGGTGACTATTCTCTTGCATGGCATCTGAAAAATAAACTACTTTAAAATGTCTGAAAATGCGCTAGTTATGTTATGAAAGCGATGGAATTTCATGATTGACATGGTACACCGGTGTGTTATCTCAAAGTAAAAAGGCAGTTTACTCCGCGCTCATCATTTTAACATTGGTTTTCTCACTAACAGCCGTACTGACTATAGAGAATGTATAGACTAATGAGTATAAGTGAGTTACTGGTGTTTAATCAATAGAAACACTGGCACAGTTATCGTATGACTGTCTCGTTTTTTCTTTTTTTTTTTCCCTTAAAATCTTTTGATTGAATCGTAATCAAAGTTGTATTGTGCTGATAAAAATGTAATTAACACCCCCCCCCATCAATCACTTTCGGACACCCTGTGTCTTACCTATACCCCAATGGAAGTTTGTTTTTCCATGAAAATGAGCGTAAATGGCACCAAACATGGGGTTTTAGCAAGGCTGGAAAAACCTGAAAGGGGTCATAACGTGGTAACCCCCCCCCCCCCCGGGACACGAGTGTTACATAAATTGCTAAATATCCTTCTCGTTAATTAGATAATTAATTTGGGTCCCAAAATTAATTATATAATCAGAAAAGAATAATTAGCCTTTATGTGAAGAAAAGATGCAATTTCATCATCGTGCGACTGCGCGCCTTAACTGTAAAACCACTAGCAAATATATGTCGTACTTACAACCCCACAAAAAGAAAAGAAGATTGTAAATAGGTCCTTCGGAGCAGATGTAAATATCAAAATAAATGACAAAAGTGTATGCTGTGGAAGTGGGTCGGGAACGTTTCGTTCCAATTTTGAAAACAATGATTTTCCTATTAATTCCAGACAATAAACCTGAACTCATTTATATTGTGCATTTTGCCTTGTCTTATGGCCCTTCAAATGTGGAATGAGTTTCAATCCAAAGCTCCCCCAGGTTAGTGGTTTTCTAGGGGGTCCCTTAGGTACCAACGTGAGTGAAAGCAATTGTCAGCGAGACTAGATCTGAAATGCTTGTGTTGTACGTGAGTGCATATTTATTGAAAGAAATGCAACATTAAAGATACTTGACTTCATAGCACATCTTCGTTCCATCTCAAGATTCAAGATTCAAGATTCAATTTATTCAGCATAACATATCGTACGTGACAGAAATGTATAATACAGTATGTAATATAATTATACGTAAAGTAACAATTGAAAACTGTACTAAGATGAACAGGTGAGGGATATGATATGCTAGGACCAGTAATGGACAACCCGATAGGGCTTATATTTATTGCTGGCCCTGTAATATATACTTAAATATACTTAAAATATACTTAATATTACAAAAATGATACAAGTAAGGGATGATATAGAATATTACATAGGTAAATATACATAACAAAAAAAAAACCCAAACAAAACAAACAAAAACAAACAAGAATAACTAAGCTAAACAAACACTTAACGGGAATACAGGATACGGGAATTTGGACAAGAAGGACAGACTTTTCAACATGTCTTGCTGAGGTAAGTAATACTATTGCATAATGATGAAGCAGAGGTAGAAGAGCTAGAGGTGAAGAAAAAGTAGGGAATAGAGATAGAAATGAGATGAAGAGTAAAGTGAGGAGAGAAATAAGGACTTGGGGAGTAATTTATAAAGAATTGTACTGGTTGTTGAAATGTTTTTTCAGTTGAGCTTTAAAATTATTTTTGTTTGTAATTGTTGTGATGGATTCTGGAAGATAATTCCAAAGTTTTGAATGAGAAAACAAATATATCTTGCTGTGTTAATCTACGAGCGTATTCAAGTAAGACTAACCTACCTGTGATCGTACTGGATTTTAATAGGTAATTTTAATAGGTAATTGTTGAATGAAATTTAATGCAAAGAGCTCAATGTCTAAACGTATGATGATCTTACTAGTTTCAGACTACATTGTTTATGTATATGTTACACACCACTAAAACTGGATGCCTTAAGGATCATAAATCAATGAGTGCTTTATTACACAACATCTGGAAAAATTGCTTTAAAATGTCTATAATGCAATAGTTTTATTAATAAAGTGATGGAATTTCATGTTTGCCATTGTAAATTGGTATGTTTTGGGGTTTTTGGACAGAAAATTTAATGGGATTTAGCAATGGAATTCAAAGTTTGCATGTGTTGCATACCAAAAGAAAGCAAAAATCAAGAAAAACAATGGTGCAGGTTTCATTCAACAAAGTGAAGGAATTAAGTGATTATAATTATCATTTATCGGCTTTGTCAATTGTAAAGGTCGCACATTCTTATGATAATTGATAAAAAAACATATCAATTTCTTTTCTTAATATCAGTGACCAAAGAACATATACTATGGTACATTGACTCAAGCAAATAATGGCGTTATTGATATATAAATCCACTCGGTATGTAGCGGACAAAGCACTCTTTTGTTTTTATTTGGAAGTGCAGAGCCATTGTTACTGTCCATAGGGTTGAAAATATTTCAGCTGCTATCACCGCCCAGTTTAGACTGAGCTTGCCTCGTTCGCGATTAAAATCAAGTTTTGAGGTTATACTGGAGTTCAATAATTTTGACCGTATGTTTCATCATTTATTGAAAAAAAGAAACGAATGTGAAAAAAAAAAAAAAAATAATTGCAGATATGTTGCTTGGTAAGCTGTGACCTAACATCTTTGTGCAGAACCAAAATCCATAACTTATCTGAACCTCATTTCTATTCAATTTACCACCATGTGTTTAGAAAGAAAGAACGGAGTCTAGCGACCTATGCTAACAACGCGGTAAATTGAATAGAAATGGGGTTACGCGGCAAGATATTGTACGTTAAGTTTTGTTTCTGCACAAAGATGTTAGGTCACAGTCTGCCAAACAACTGTCTTTTGTGATTGTTGTTCATCTTTGTTTCCTTTTCGGAAAAAATGTTCAAGGTTAATTGAACTCACAGTAGAAGGCTTAGGTTTATGTGCTTTACGTCCTGAAAAAATAGCTCAATCTTAATCGGTGAAAGCACCTGAAATCTTTTGAACTCCATGGGTAATAACAGTGGCTCTGTACTTCCAGATAAAAAGTAATTTGAAGTGCTTTATCTTCTGCATACCGAACGGATTTACTAGATATCAACAGTGCTATTATTTGCCAGAGTCAATGCAGCATGATGTACATCTACTGGTCACTGATATATATTAAGGGAAAGAAATTATGATGACTTTTTTTTTCATTTTCAAACAAATGTGCAACTTTTGGACTTGACATACCCCCGATATTTGAAAGGTATAATATTTAATAATAACCTGTGCAGGAATCAGTTACTTCGCCGATATGCGTAATCAAAGTCCATATGCAAGCATCTTTCTCTCTTACATCCCGTGGAGTATAGTTCAAAACATTTCGTCTTCCTATTAGGTGATACTAGGGTATATCACCTCAAAGAAACAGCTACCAATACAGCTTCGTACCCAGACTGAACTGGAAGACTAACATACCCGATCATGAACCATTGAAGCTAAACCAATTCCCAACAAGAAATCAAACAAGCAAGCAAGAAACTATCAACTTGGAAAGTATTCAACCCATCAAATTGAAGAAAAAGTTGAGTAATGATCACTTCTATAAAAGAAACTTTACTGATAGTAATGTGTAATTAATCATCTGAAAGAAAGTTACATTTAATAAATTGGGACGATATACTGGTGATAATGTGAATGACGAGTACAATACATTCATCAAACATACACACGCCATTTATAAATTCTTCGGGAGAAAACAATTGCAAATTCACAGACAATATCGAATGAGTTCAATGATTTTCAATTTTTCTAAAAATCTAAAAATGGTCATTTTTTTCCATTTATAAGAAAGATTAGTTCGATGTTGAATTCTTTAAAAAAATCCTTGAAAGGATTGTTTTAACAGGTGTATATTATTCATTGATACGTTTAGTATCCTAAATTACAAACAATTCGGGTTTAGACCATGTCATTTGACTCCAATGGCAATTTCGAGTTGATCGACAAAATAAATAATACTACTGATAAAAATCAGTTCACATTGGGGTTTTTATCTAGACCTATCTAAGGCTTTGATACCATCAATCACATGAAATCCGTCTCCATAAATTAGATTATGGATTTAGAGGCAGAGTATTAAAATGGTTTTAAATTTATGTAATCCATCTTAATATGTATATTATGACTCATGTAAATCTGCCAGAAAATGTAAACTGTGGTGTATCATATCATAAGTAAGGTAATACAACCCTTTCCTGCTGGGCAGGAAAAACATCATATATGTAACTTTAAAGGTGAAATGCAAAACCTCCTATGTAAAAAGTGTGCCTCAATACTAAAACCTCATGTGTAATTTTTGGTCATCTAAATTAAAGGCAGAAATCAGAGGGAATCAAACAGTAGTCAATTAAAAAAAATAACCTCTACATCATTAAAACTAAACAAAAATTCTCTTTGTTGGTAATAAATGATTTTTTTTTCAATCAATCTTTCATTTTTGTGTCTCCTGTAAATTTCAATATGAATTTGCTACATAGGAGGTTTTGATTTTAGAGGCCAATACACGTAGGAGGTCTTTTTTGCCCAGAGACGATATACTGATGATAAATACCAATGTATCAACTACTCTAGAGTTTGTCTTATTCGCAGATGATACAACGATATTGTGTAATCATACAGCTCTTGTTGAACAGGTAAAAGTAAAGAAACAGGGAATTACAGAAAGTGCAAAATTGGTTTAAAGCAAACAAGCTTTCATTCAATGCTAGCAAAACAAACTATATGGTTATGGGGACACAGAAAACAATCAAAAACAAGTTAAAACATTTTAATCCTAGAAATATACTTCACAATATATAGAATGCAATTGCATTACCTTACTTATCGTACGGAATCCTTGCCTGGGGTAATACTCATAATAATTATATTGACAGATTACTGAAACTGCAGAAAAGAGATACAGGGAATATTACAAAACAGCATTAGTGTTGTTTTGTAATATTCCTTACAGTACTGTATATAATACTTATATAGTACTTCAGATCCCACTCAAACCCTTAATCTTTTAAATATCCATGATATGTATAAACTTTTCTTGGGAATTTTTATGTATAAACATTTCTCAAATCAATTCCTACTGTTTTCGAAAGATACAGTGACATAACATTCACATCTATTGGACGAGAAATTGTACTATGAGTTATCAAGAAACTAAACAACATTTAGGGAGTGAGATCTACCCCCCCCCCACTCCCCGTGGAATAACCTAGCTGATAATTTTGTAAAATATGTCCGCATTTTTAAGAATTCCTTTAAAACAAGTATGATAGACGCATATATTTAATGCATCTCATTTTACGCACTAAATTTGATCAGACCACAAACTCTCTCTCTCCTTCCCTCCTCTCTCCCTCTCTCTCTCTCTCTTTCTCCTCCCCTCCTCCCTCCCTCCCCCTCTCTCTCTCTCTCCCTCGCTCTCCCCTCTCTCTCTCTTTCTCTCTCGCTCGCTCTCTCTCTCTCTCTCTCAATATTGTATTGTATCTCTCTGACTTGTAAAATCATGTGTGTTTTCGTTAGCAGATTACCACGTCTGGCCTCATTGGCCTGGGTGTTCTTCTCGATGTCAGAAAACAATTCCGTACTATATAGAAATGTATATCCATACTGTGAGGTGTGTTTTGATGTTAAAATAAACATTGAACATTGAGCAGTCATTTGACTCAAATGGCAATTTGAGTTGTGGATCGACAATAAATCATCACTGCATGATAAATCATTTCACATTTGGTGTTTTTTAGTCTGACCTATCTAATGGCTTTGATACCAAGCAATCACAGAAATCCGTCCTCCATAAATTAGATTATTGAGTTAGAGGCAAAGTATTAATGGTTTTAAATTTGTGTAATCCATCTTAATATTTATATTATACTCATGTAAACTCCAGAAATGTCAACTGTGGTGTATCACATATCATAAGTAAGGTAATACAACCCTTTCCTGCTGGGCAGGAAAAATCATATGTGGTAACTTCATGTGCATGCAAAACCTACCTATGTAAAAGTGTGCTCAATACTAAACTCATGTGTAATTTTTGGTCATCTAAATAAAGGCAGAATCAGAGTGAATCAAACAGTAGTCAATTAAAAAAAATAACCTCTACAATCATTAAAACTAAACAAAAATTCTCTTTTTGTTGGTATAATGATTTTTTTTTCAATCATCTTTATTTTTGTGTCTCCTGTAAATTTCAATATGAATTTTGCTAACATAGGAATTTTTTGATTTTAGAGCCCACCGTAGAGGTCTTTTTGGCCCAGAGACGATTACTTATGATAAATACCATACCATGTACTCAACGACTCGAGAGTTGTCCTTATTCGCATGAATACACTATTATTGTTTAATCATACAGCTCTTGTTGTTGAACATGTAAAAGTAAGAACAGATATTACAGAAATGCAATTGGTTTACAGCAAACAAGCTTTCCTAATTAATGCTAGCAAAACAAACTATATGGTTATGGGGACTCATAACACAATCAAAACAGAAAAAAACAATTTAAATCCTAGAAAATCTTTCACAATATATAGAATGCCAATTGCATTACCTGACTTATCGTACGGAATCCTTGCCTGGGGTAATACTCAATCATAATGTATATTGACAGATTACTGAAACTGAGAAAAGAGATACAGGGAATATTACAAAACAGCATTAGTGTTGTTTTGGTAATATTCCTACAAAAGTCTGTAATAAATACTTATATATTACTTCAGATCCCCTGCAAATCCCTTAATCTTTTAAATATCCATGATATGTATAAACTTTTTCTTGGGATTTTTATTTATAACATTTCCAATATTCCTAACTGTTTTGAAAGAGACTTGACCTAACATTCACATCTATTGGACGAGAACTTGTACTATGAGTTATCACAAGAAACTAAACGACATTAGGGACTGAGATCTACTAAACCCCCACTACCCCCCCCGCCCCACTCCCCGTGGAATAACCTAGCTGATAATTTTTGTAAATATGTCCGCATTTTAAGAATTCCCTTTAAAAAACAGTATGATAGACGCATATATTTAATGCCTCTCATTTTAACGCATAAATTTGATCGAACCAAACTCCTCTCTCTCCTTCCCTCCTCTCTCGCCTCTCTTCTCTCGCCTCTTCTCCTCCCCCTCCTCCTCCCTCCCCTCTCTCTCTCTCCTCTCCCTCGCTCTCCCCCTCTCTCCCACCTCTCCCCTCGCTCTCTCTTTCTCTCTCGCTCGCTCTCCTCTCTCTCGTCTCATATTGTTAGTGTATCTCTCTGCCTTTTAAAATCATGTGTGTTTTTCGTTAGCAGATTACCCACGTCTTGCCTCCATTGCCCTGGGTGTTCTTCCTCGATGTCAGAAACAATCCGTACTAATGAACTGTATATCCATACTGTATGTGTGTTTTGATTTAAATAAAACAAATTTAATAAAGAAAAAACTTTATAAACACAAAACGGAATGAAACTAGAAAACCATGCAGTCAGGCTTTTAGCATTTTGGTCTGTGATGAAAGTCAAACATATGAACAAATTGATTTATTATAATTATGAAAGGATGCTACTCCCAACAATCTTACAAGCAATCTTCGGCTTTTATACAAGGCTATAGGAAACACTAATTCGAATTTCCAATTGCTGCGATAATTTAAACAAAACAAGAGTAGTCGGATAAAATTCAACATAAGGTCTATACTGGAAGGATGGTATCGTTTAACAAATTAGCCGAACTTTGCACACAAAATAGAAGACATGGGACGAAGTTTGCCAATTTATTATTTTCCCCTTAAAGGTCCATGTTCCGATCGCTAATGACCTCCCCCGTTCCCAGGGACCCCATATTTTACCGAAGTTGTCAAAATTGGTGTCAGAAGAAAGCTAATATTTTTTCTCGTTTAACCCCTGTGAAAATCTTAGGGCTAAAGGAGTTTTTGGGTTTTGATGTGATGGCAAAAATATTCCCCATTTTGGTTGACCAATATTAACTTTCATACAGTACTCATGGGATTACAAAATCCCCGTTTATTAAGCTCTCACTAGTCAAAACGGGTTGAAATATCGGCCTCAAAACTTACAAGAAGTGTTTTTGGAATAACGGCCATTCCATTCAAGATTTAAAAAAAAATGTATAGACTTAAATGGATCAGTCCATCCCCCTTTAAAAATACAGATTTTTTTCCTATACCGTTTATGTTCTTGAGTGTAAAACAAATTTCAACACTTACATATGATAGGAAAAATCTACAAATTATCTTTTATAACTCATCAATAGAGGAGGACATATAATCATAGGGTTTTACCAGGTTTGACAATTTTGTAGTTATAGGGGACCCTCTACAATCAATGCTAGGTATGTAATAAACTCCTCAAATTGTGGTATCACTTTTTCAAATATGGGGGGCAATTTAGTTTACACAGGGGTCACTTTTTTTAAAAATGCTCCAATCATGTTGAAATGTATGCACATATTGTTCCGTCTAGACATAATGATTTCCAAAAATTTATATTTTGTACCACCTACGACCATTGTTTTGGATTTTTTTGACAAAAAAATGGTAAAAAAGTTCAATCTCAATTTGTACAAGGGGGATCAACATTAAAGTTAATCTGATTATATTAAATACGTTCCCCCCTGCCTCCCTCTATCTACGCCACTGCTTTGTACTACTGAGTTGAAAATTTATTTCATGCCTTAATTTACATAATTTTAACAAAATGCGCAGAATAGTATTAAGGCTGTTTAGACCCCCCATTTTCATCTCCATTGTCCCCCAAAGATTGCCATATTTTTACATCTATTTTAAAAAATCGAATAAACATTTGCCAATTAAAATTTTTAAAAATGTTTGAAAATTGACCCAAAAATAAAACCCTACTTTTTGAAACTTTCCGACTTTTTTATAATTTAGCATATTTTGTTTTGTCCAAATAAAACACCTATTTTTGGACCATTTTGGCTGTCTCTCCACCCAAAGACCCTATTTTTTCCATGTTAACCGAATGCCTCTGTGCTTGAAATCGCTGCCTCACCCAAGGAATTTCAATAGTTGGGTGCCACCCCCACCCCCCGTGAAAATTAACTAGGGGCAGGGTCATTTTTGGGCCAGGGGGAATGGAGGAATTATGGGGAATGCGAAGCGAGAGAGTGCAACATTGGGCCCCCAAAAAGTTTCTCATCAAGAAGCGAGGAGAAACTGAATGAGGCTTTCAACTTTTCATTTTTTTACAACGGAAGCGAGGTCAAAGGGACATGCCACCCTTTTGTCTCGCCGAAAAAAAGGTGAAAGTCCCATTTCTCCCCCTGTGTACATATGCCATGCCAATCCCTCCTAATGTCATTAATAGCATATCCTTTCAGAAGCATTGAGGGACCTGCTATAGGGCAAACGAAGTTCTAATCAAACAGTGCACAATTTCGCAGATTTCTTATGGAAATGCATTGGTTTTTTATAAATGCTCCTCCTGCATCGAAGCCCATACCTAGCTATGAAAGTATCCGTTCCCTCCGCCACAATAACGGCCAATCGGATGACTTAATGTCATAGAGGCATGTATTACATACTTCATATTTCACACTGGATCCAAACTTATATATTTGCGATCTTTACATCACACTGGTCCACAGCTGGCCGGCCACGTGAGCGCCACATTTAGCAATAGGGTTGCCATTTAAAGTTTGGCATGCAAGCTGTTTTCTTGGTGGCACTTTACGCATTACTCATATTAGTTTTCTTTTGTGGAGCGCTGTTAGGACAAAATTGAATTTGTAACAAATACCTAAATTCTTTGGATCAATATGTAATCTATCATATTGTTGATTTTCCTGGAAATATTTTCGTTGTGGAGAAAACAAATCGCGAATTTTTGGCAGAAAAAATCCCTTCTCAGCAACCACACACATCTGATTCACAATTCAACAAACACCCAGGCTGTGCTTGTACTCACTCTGAAGGCCCTTAACCAGTCGCAACGCTCCTATTTACACATTTCGTTATTCAACTAATACAAAACTCCATCACAATGTTGCCAACGGCGTGGTCTCATGTTTTACCATGCTTTTCCAATGGGGCGTTGAAGGGTGCTCGAAAACTTGCTTATTTTGTGAGATGACTTATCCAGGTATCTCACGCGATAGCTACCACCTACAATATCCTTTTTGTTCGATTCCCGTTTTAGAAAGTTATAGGGACAGATATGCTGGAAAATCATATGTGAGTGGGAATGACTTTTTCACTTTGGGATTATCATTTATTTTGAATTAACGTGATGATTCTGTAGACTTCACACACACGTTTCAGTGCATAGATCGTTCCACCGATTACGTAATAGGTAATTAACTGAACTGCCTACTGTAGATATTCGATTGTCCCCACATCGACGACTCAATTTACTTTTCCAGGTCCAATTCCACAAAATTCAATGATTTTTGATAATTAATTTTGTTTGTCTTATTCTCCAATTTTATTTTATTTTTTTTTCAAATTCACAAAGTGTGCAAATTTAGCATTTTACAAAGTAACCATATGTGGAATTTTACAAGGGAATTTAGCCACAATAATACTTACAATATATGTCATAAAGTTTATAAATGAAATAACGTTTACGGGCCGCTCCCTAGGCCTTTATGCAACGACGGTGTTTCTTCCTAAACAACAAGACTCTTTATTAGGGTTGGCAGAAGACTCTCAACCCTAATGAAGAACGTACGTGTTGATTCACATATTAGCTATACAATCTCATTCCCTTCGCACAGTTCATATCTTTTCATCACCAATGTATTTAGAAAAATTTCTCCCTTGTTTGGGTATAATATATGATACCCAATCACACAAGGTTCAGTTCAGTCAATGTATGTACAAGCCACCGAACTGTGTCCTTGGTATATTTAAAAAAAAAATCCCCTGCATTCACACGAGGTTAACCTAACAATTTGATAACGTATTGAATGCATACCCTTCAACCTTTTTATAGAGAGTAACAGCCCGGTGGAAAGCGACCGAGCTGCAATAGGCTGTGTTGACCACACTATCATTTCGCGGTATTACTCTGTATGTACCTATGCTTTATTCCGCAACACGAATAGAGGTAGGTGCGAGGTAGGTGCTACTTGAAGAATGTCATTGATTGGTTCATTTGCATTAAACAACCCATGTATTAAACACACAGTCATGAAGAATTTTTAAATTAAAGCATGAAGATAGGACAAGGACCATATCCTAGTGCATTCGACATGATAATCGCACGCGATCGTATGGGTCAATGCAGGCAGCACGAGAGCCGGAGGCTCGAGTGCTGCCTGCACTGACCTTACGGTCCAAGTGGCAATTATCCTTTCGAGCCGGAGGGTCATATACTTTGAGAAGAACAATAAGTATCAAATCATTACATTAACTAATATTAACGTAATTTAATAAATTTTTTGAGGTAGTTTTTAAATAAATTAAAACACATCTATACTCCAACATGTCCAAAGTTAAACTCTATAAATAGTGCCAAAAAGACCTTGACGCATTATTGTTTGATTAGTTTTGTTTTGAAAATGATCTGGAGTGCGAAGAAAAGAATCAGACGCTCTAAGACGCTTAGAGTGGCTAATCTTTCTCGCACTCCCTGGCAGTTTTAAAAACACACCCATTGTGATTCAATGAAATTGAATAAAGATATACTTTTCCACGGCCCTTACTTTTTGCCAAACAAACCCATCAGTGATCGATTGCATATAAACTGCATATGAATTTTCTTTCTAACCAATTCCAATGCCCACTGTATTAGATGTTAAAGACCAACGCATACATGTATTACAAAAACATGACTGTGTCTGCATTGAAAACGATTTTATTTGTGAATTTTGGTTTCTTGAAGTACACGTACTTCTCATGGGCCTACATTTATAGCAACCATGATTATATTCCATGTCTCTATCTCTACCCTCCGTTCAGTGATTCATAACATTTAACTCAGCTTGTACGCACGCGTCAATGTATACCATCTTTGTGGTGGCGCGAGTTAAAAAACGAACGCCGTCGCTTTAATAAGCCAGCTCGTGCGGTTTACTGGTGCCCATCAAATCTCGCTCTGACGTGTCACGGGCACATATGTAGGGAAGTTCATATAGCCGCTAAACTTTCTGAAAAGGCTTTCTAATTTGACAAATTATAACATAAGGAATTTTATATTTAAGATCAATATTTAATGTCAAACGTATCGTCCTTTGAGAGTACAACAAAGCTGTTCTCGTTAATTAAGATATACGCGTTCCGGAAATGAAACAGTTAACAAAATATCACATTATTTGTAATTATCTCTTCGCCATGTGAATTCAAATAATATTCTTTAAACGAGAAAACCATGATTTTTTCAACACAATAATTGAAGTTAGACTGAAACCATAGATTGTAGATACTACGTTCGTATAGGGTATACACCTGGCACAAAAGATTCTCGGCATGTTTTTCGATCAGTGTTGGCCAAAGTCAGACCATTTTGAAATTGTTGAAATATAGCATTTTGTTTGCCTCGGTCTTGTTCTTTCATTAATACCTGGTTTGTAAAGGCGTGCAGAATGGCTGAGATAGAACGCCCGAAAGAACCAAACCCCAAAACCAAAGTTGCAGTTTTGGATGTTTTCATGGTCACTGTGTGGTACAAACGCATAATATCGTGTATTTGATTTTACACAAAGATTTTTTCCGACTGAATGATCGAGAAAGCCCACTTGCAATATTGAATTGTGGACACGGTTCGTGTCCCAATTGCAAAATGCCCATTGAAATCCAAAAACTGCAAACTTTTTGTTTTGGGGGTTTGCGTCTTTCGGGCCGTTCTATCTGGCCATTTCTGCACGCTTTTTTACAAAGAGGGTGTGAAAAAGAGCAAGACCTATGCAAACATAAATGTAATATTTCGAAAACCTTTACAAAAAACGGTCTTGACTTTGCACAATACTGATGAAAAACATGCCGCGATTACTTTTTGTGGCCAGGTGCTATACATGCAGGCATGTTTACTTGATATTGAACAGTACGTCGATATCAAATGATGACGGTATTTCTAGTAGCTATAGGTTGTGAACTTGTGGTGACCCTCGTTCATTATCTGATGACCCTTGCATTATCTATGACCCCGTGCATTATCTGACCAGAGCCCATGCCTTCGTGAAAAATAATGCACGCTGAAACAATAGATAATCTAACACGAAAGTTAATGTCCGATATTGGAAGATATAAATGCAATATACTACCTTGTTTCATTTACATTCTCGCAGAGTAAAGCAATAAAAGCACATATTTGAGAGCGCCCCTAATTTTTGCATTTTTTTTAATTTTTTACACTTTTTGCGCCCAGTTGGGCGTTTGTTTTATTTTTTAGCTCTCTACTGTAAAACTACCAAAATCTATGTGTCGCAACGAAGAATTTTGTAAATAGAATAAATAAATCGGAGATCCCAATAATAAGTGAACGGCTGCTGTAAACGTCCTAATATAAATAACGGGAACATTGCGCCATAACGTGGTCTACGGCTTGATCCTTCGTTGTTCCGTTGGTTCAGGCGGTATTAGATTGCAAACGGACAACATAATGCCATTAAGTATTTTCTAACGTTTGGGAAATTTGTGGTGAAAAAGAATTCTCCCACATCTACATTTTTATTGGAAAGAAAAAATACAAATGGCAGAAAGGAAGGTCAAATTCACAACGAGGGTTTAAAACAATTGTCATAAAAGAAAAGTGTCATAGACAGTAAAATAAAAGACATTGTACTTTCTTGTATTTCCAAATGTTGAGCTTAAATGATGCGAAGATAATTTTTTGTTTTAAATTTAAATGAAGAGTGACGCCCCAGTCATTGCAAAATTACTTATTTTTGCCTTGAAAGGGTAGTCAAGTCCGTAATGTTACACATTTACTATATTAAACACAAAATAAAATATATATTGTCATTTATTTTTTATCAGGGTTCCTTGATTGTTACATGTGGTTTGCCATAGCTTGCTGATCATAGTGAACCGCTATATGATGATATGAGAATTATAATAACAGTAACTCTATTTTCATCTGTCGTGGCATTTATTGCATGGGGGTCCTATGTACCCTATGGCAATTATGCAAAAATTAACGCGATGGACTTGATTTTTTTTTTCGTCTTGCCAACTTCAAGTAAAACGTCAGCCATTCCAAAAGATATAAACAAAATCACCTTGGCAGCAGCGTTAACTATGTGAGCCGCACAACAAATAAATGGATCCCCCTTGAGCCCTCCCAACCCCCCCCATGCATATTAAGAGGGGCATATACATTATGCTGTTGCTTAAGTAGGACAGCTGGGCGAATATCTTGTCCTTTAAGGCCCATTTTGAAGCTGCATCTTAATCCTTAGGTCCATTTTTATATAATGAAAAACGGACCACATAGAAGTAGTATCAACCAAAAACATAATTACAACCATTTTCAGTTAAACGGTCCAGATGTCTAGATAGTGTGTCAATAAATGTGGTATACCACATTTGGAGACGTTTTTGTTATAACATCAAAAGGATTTCTTGAGCCTAAAATTTCACTGGGGTAATGAGAAAACTATGAACTTTCTTCTAATACTAAAATCTCAATTTTGAGAGTAAAGTGAAGTACGGGCGAGATTGTCGATCGGGTAACCTACCTTTAACGACATGCGGCCTGTCAACTTCAGCTTTTTGAGTATCTATTATGACACCGTAAGGGAACGCTATGTCCTCTCTGATTCTGATCCAGTGTTGTTTTCATCTAATACTCTTATCTTGCCAGATAAATCCCATCCATGTTAATGGTTTTAGTTTATGCCTAGTCTACTCAAGCATAATGATTATCTGTCCTTTACTAATGTAAATACAATATATAATGTTCTGCTTGTCCTTTCATTTTGGAAAACACTCAATTGTGTACATAGCAAGTTAAATGAAGTGATCCATTACTTCACGCGTTCGTTGTAAAATTAATTGAATTATATATGGTATTGCTTATGGAAAACGACGCATGCAATATCCGTAAAACGCACTTCTATTTAGAATCATTTTAATAATACACGGCCCAACATATTGAGAATATGAACTGAAATGTTCCTTAAGCGTCATTACTTACAATCCCAAGGAATGTAACTTGGAATAACTTGTCATGAAAACAATGAGTGAAAACAAAAAAAATAGCAAAATAATGAATCCCCATTATTATTCACGACATTGTTGAAAAGTTACATTCTCGGAGAATTCATGTGTCGGTTAACATTATTGTAAATACATTAGATTAAAACTGTTCCTATATAGGGTTAAAATTGAGCGAGGTGCCACCTGAAGTACAAAGTAGAAGTAGAAAATATCATGTGTTTTTTCTAGATCAGTTTAATGGGGAACAATAATATTTGAGGTAAACAGGCCATATCCTAGAAATTTTGCGTACACTGTAAATGTCAACGCCTACTTTAAACGCGTTGTGGTGTTAATCAGGTGTTAATTTGCCAACATTAGTGTTAAAAGAAGCGTACTTGGTAATACTGTCACCGTTACTAACATGTTGTGTGTTAATGTCTCCATGTTAATACTATGTCGGTGCGTTAAAAATTGTAAGGCTAATAGCCTTTAACATTACAACTTTAACACCAGTGTTTATGAGAGCCGACAAAATTATGTATTTTTTATCACTTCATATTAACACTGTAGTGTTAATACGAGTCAGGTGATTGAATTCGCGGGCTTCGATTTTTCGATCGGCGCTTGGTCCAGAAGACTCTTTTCTGCATCGCGGTGACACAGCACGAGTCCACTGAAAAGTACGACATTTACCATTTATCTCCTCATTATTTGCACGATAACAAGACATACTTTTGTATTAAAAAACCATTAAAAAAATAAGGTTGATTTTTGAGGGTTGCTAAGGGGGTAACTAAAAACTAAGCCTGGAAAACTAGTTATGCGAATGTGGGCATGGCCATGGGGTTACAGAATTTCAACGACCATGGTCCATAAAGCATATGCGCCTAAGGTGTATGAACCCCTTCCAATTAGTGTTGCCACATGGACATAGGCAATTAAGTCAATTATGTTGGTTACCTTGAGGACTCTCAGCATTGCCATTATGTGTTAGTGGTGTTCTCAATAAACATGATGGCATGATCAAGCAAAATATAGGCCAACGATGTTAAATATACTGTTGAAGGGTTGACGGGACAAATAAACAACTCAGATGACTTATATTACAAAAGAAACGTTAAGAACTATAACAGCTTAACAAGCAATTATTGACAACGCATGTAGAATGGGCTTTTTTAAATGTGAAAGGTGTGGTATATGTTACCATGTGGAATTATTACAAATGCTACAAGACATAAAACTCGTCCATCCCAATAAACATAAAACAAATAATATTAAGGGTGTAGCAGAGGCCCCACGACAGAGAAATGGCGATTTTCTCCAGGATGAGCTCTGCAGGTTGGGGGAAATGTAATTGAGTGGCAAAAACATTTTGGGCCAGACGTACGGGTTGACAGCTTATTAAACAGATATTATTTACTAGTATGGTACATTCCCCCCAAACAATGAAACTTGCAATAAAGTTTGTGCTACTTAGGAAATGTTATTTTAGTCCCCCATAATTTAATGTAAATATACTAATTTGACTGATATGACAACAGGGTCCAAATTGTCTTGAGACAGTATGAGGATGACAAATTGAATAAAATGTTCTTCAATTGAACCTCAACTTCTGTTTTCACGTATTTACTGAATAAAAACATTGCAAAGGGTAACAAAAAGGCAAGTAAATATGAATTACGTGAATAGTACAATGACCACCAATTTAATTCAAAGAAGAAACGTAGAACCAACAAGTGTAGGACCAACAAGTACAACGATTTAAGTTGAAATACTTCTATGGAAGATTACAAAAATGTAAAGTAACTTGGTTGGTTGCTGCGCAATATGAGTGAATCCGGCCACCCCCCGATGACGGGGGACCAACCAAGGCTTTAAAACTTTGGTTTTATACTAAAACTACTACAAACGTACACACTTAAAAGTACGATGTCAAATATACTTCAATTAAAAATAAAATTACCCCATTTTGGTTAAATATCTTTTCGTGATACAGTTATATGAATTGGGCAACAAAAATAATTATTAAAAAAATTATCATTTTATAAATTCGTGGAGCAACTTAATTGCATAATAATAATATTAATTTATGATTATTGTATTATCAATTAGTTAATTTAATTGTCAATGTGGGTATTTCGTGATACATTAAGTAAACCAGACAACTTAAACCATTTAACTTTAAAATTACGAACAAACAAACAATTTGTAAACCTTGACAAAAGCAAGTTTCAAATAGTTTTTACAAACAGCACTTTCTCAATGTAGCTATTATAAAAGATGATACTGATTGAAACTTTGACTATTTCACACGTGATTAGTATGTGGGACAGCAAAAAATCAAGAGTTGTTAAGAAAGTTGAGGGTGCCATCTTTGCAATCTCTAAATCGCCTGTTTTTTCAGTAAGTCAAACTGATTTGATTTTTTTTTTTTTTTTTTTTTTTTTTTTTTAACAATGTTTTTTTCTTCGGATTTTTTTTTAGTTCAAACGTTTGTGCAAGTCAAGTACATTTTAAAACAATATTTAAAAAAAAAACGCGTGTTTTTTTGTTTTTAGAATTAAAATTTTACTATAAATTGATTTAAATTAGGTTTCAAAGTAAACGAAAGGAAAAGAACTAGTTAAAGCAACAAAAAAAGTGGATTTACAGGAAATATTATGTATCTAACATAAAATAAAGTGGGTTCTTTAAAACCAGGTTCAATTAAAAGTATAAATGTGTGATATATTGTTGTTGCACCTACTCAATAAAATCTCCTAGGCAAAAACCGCCCATGTTTCAATATTTAAGTAAATGTAAACAGACTATTTTTTTCTAGTTAATAAACACCCTAGTTCTCAGCGGGAGTCTCTATCCTTATCTTACGTGTACTATTTTCTGAATATTTTAACATGCAACTGCAAACAGAAGGAAGATGGGAAGCTTGCTTGCAACCCTGTAGGGCATATCACAATATATTTCAATACATATTGGTTAAGCACAGGCCAGTACGCGGGGGGGGGGGGGGGGCGGGGGGTGGCGGGTCGCACCCCCCCCCCCAAATTTGACAAAAGGGGAAATAGTCCACTTTTTTTTTGACTTGGGAAGGGGGGGGATTTTTTTGATAAAAAGGTCCAAAATTTAGAGAAATTTTGACAAGAAAGTGACTTTTTGGTGATTAAATGCTCAAAAGTCCAAAAGAGATGTTTTTCGGGGTTAGGTCCACACTTTAGCAAAAAAGGTCCAATTTTGAAAAAAAGGGTCCACTTTTCGAAGTCCCGCACCCCCCCCCAAAAAAAAACATAAATCCTGCGTCCGGCCGTGGTAAGCAGTAACTACTAAAGATGTGTTAAAGACCACTTAAGGGACAAGGCTAGAGTCCAACTGTGTTTGTTGCCCAATTAGGGGACAAAACGTCGAAACATTAAGTGAGACGTACAACATTTTATACTTTGGGGGGACAAATGCACCAAAATACCCACTTGGTAACTCATTTTGTGGGCGGAGTTTCAATGGAAGAAAGAAGGGACTAATCACAGAGAACCGAGGTGGTCAAACTATGGATGACGGGGGTTATTTTGCTCCCTAGGTCCAATTGCACAAAAAACAGGGGAACTAGAATACTAACGCAATATTAGCAGTCATGACAGTAAATGTTACTCGCAAATCCGGGCATAAATGATGGACATGAATAGTGTATCGATGTTGTAAAACAAGCAAGATAATAGTGTATGCCGGGAGTGTATGCCTCATGGCATGTAGGCCGCTAATAATACCATGATACCATATTGGCGATTCTATCAAATTGAAGCTAGCCAACAAGTTTAAATTAGCTCCCGTAAAAAGCTTTCTAACAAGGTGGAAGGAGGGCAGGGTTTGCAATTTATGAGGGAAATTACGGGGTAAAACTGACCATTGCGAGAATCATGTAACCAACAAATCACGAGAAAGTGAGCGCTCATTGGTTGATTTTTTTACAGATTTTCAATCACGGTCTTGATGGATAAAAGTCTGCAAAAAAACTCGACGTGGGAGTAGGAGATGGACTATCGGATAGAGGGGGAACGAAGGTTGTTTGTCGCGCGTAATGGAACTGCGATAAAGCCAGCATGGGGGGGGGCGGGCTAGCGTATCAGGGATCGCAGTACAATAAACCGGATACGCGCTGCATACGCATTTGACTATCCGAGGTTTCGTTTAATAATCCGAACATTTGTCTCTTTATTCGAAGGTTTGTTATTCTGATGTTCGTTATCTGGAGGGGGTATTTGAAGGTGCGTTTCCGGAAGGTTCGTGGAAATGGCCCAGCTAAACGATCTTCTATTCGGATCAACAAACCAATTTATTTTTTCGATAAAACAAACCTTCGAATTAAACACACCTTCGGATAACAAACCTTCCAGATAAACGAACCTTCCGAAATAGCGAAACCTTTGGATAAAATGAACCGTCGGATAAAATGCGTAGACCCTGGCCTTAGACCTATGTGCCACTCATTGAAAAGCATTAAAAAAAACCTTCAAAGCAGTTCCCGGACAGTGTCTTAATCAACATTGTCTATTTTTCCCTTATTGTAGGCCGACCACTACACTTCTTAGGCAAGCGTGATTTTATGACAACGCAAGGAATAATGACGAATGAGTTGAACTTTTGTGACCATTAATACGGCAGGGAAGCTACGCAAATTATTTGTTATTTTATGGAAATTACAGGACCCCCTGGGGGGAATACACCCCTCGAATGTGTGTCTTCAGCTGTGCCCAGTACAAACCTTCAGTTGTGGACGTGGGGGGGTCGGGGCATTTGCCCTTCTAATTTCCCGTTTTGCCCTCCCCGGCCCGACGAAAAAAATACGTATTTTATGGCAAATATCAGCGATTGGGGCCAAATAATCTCCAAATTTTGACAAATATCAGTATTTGGGGCCAAAAACATTGGAAGTGTTTCCCCAGAACTTCACTTTTTCCAAAAAATTCACTTAGACCCCTCCACCCAGAAAATTAAGTCTGGTGGGGGGGGAAGCCACTGAAAAAGCCTGGTGCTGCCACATCGTATGTTTTCTCAAAGCCGTTTTGTATTATTATATTATACTAGACAAGTGTTCAACAAATAATGCTGTTTAGTTCCCACAGTTCTTGCTTCTCAGGTCATTGCGATTCAGCATTTCGGACATTTATGTTAGCTCTTTATAAGAAACTGTTACCCTTATTATTCAATATGAAAACAACTTAGTATTACATGCAGTAATGACTTTCATTCAAGAATGTTGATCCTTCTCTTTTTAACGGTTTAATGAGGGAGTTTCCTATTCAAGGTTAACTTTTCGTTAACCTTTTTCGTTCACTCCAAAACAAAATAAAAAGTTTTTATTTTTTAGAGAAACAAAAGTTCTCCTTGGACTTTTTAAATGCTGAACTGCCGTAAACATCTTATCTTTGAATGAACGTTGTAGAAATAGCCAACCCACATTTCCAGTTATTACAGTTTTACCAGCGAGCAGCTTGTATTTAGATGCTGTTCTCAATTAAAGACACTCTTGACATATGGGATTGAAAGGTTGCAAATTAGACTTTAGCGACTACTGGTGATATAATACTAAATGCATGTATATTTTTCGTCTGAATTTCAATCCAACATGATTACTTTTGGGCCTTAATGCTTAGTTGCAGTGAATTCACGAGTCTTCATCCAAATTAAATGTTTCTGTATTTATGTACCTCATCACTGGGCACGTACGTTCCAAGGTCACTATGGAGCGAAGCACCACACTTGTTGTGATCTGCAGATGGATGCCGGTCTTGTCTAATGTGCGGCGTTGTAAAACACAGAAATCGCTAAATCGCACTACTTCGCTTAATTTCCCTGTGTTGATGTAATTTATCACAGAATATTTAGTTGAATATTGTAGAACCAACAATTGACTAAAACCAAATATCTTGAAATTCAACAATTGTTGTGTGTTTGTCCAAAAATTTGGTTGAAATTTTGTGAACTAGCAGAGCAAAAAATGTCGTGACTTTTGATCACACAAAGATTTCTCTAACTTTCACTTCTGTGGCAGAAATATCAATCATTAGTCTCGGTCCCAGCCTGCACGGAAGTCATTCTCCATATTAGCTTGATTAGTCTCTAGCACAGAAAAGTTTTATGAATGGCCGGGATGAATGGGCGGTGTGAGCTCTACGTAGTGTGGGCCTATTACCGCGGGTAAGTGGCGGTCAATTTTGGCAGATGAGGGGTCGAGGACAGCTTGTTAAGTGTTCATTCCGTCCTCATGTCAAGATGCAGGGTGAAAAGGCAAGGCAAAATATACATATGACATAGTAAACAAGGCCATAATTAGCAAATGTCGTGTTAGCCTCCAACCAGTGATGTCCGTAGTTCGACAGTTAAAGGTGCAACGAGACTCGGAGAGATTTTGAGGCACCCAAATATTTTGTATATAGTAATTCATATAGATTAGACACTTCCAAGAGATTTCCTTACCTAATATGTAGCTACAGAATGTCTTAAAAAGAGAGAAAAAAAAAGGCGATTTGATGTGCTTATATTTCAATATAAAACATAGCTGAATTTTGGATTGTTCCTATACGAAATACGAATAGAAATCACAATTTTTGTACCAAAGAAAACATTTCTCAGACATACCTTCAGATGGGGATATTTTTGATGGGAAAGCTTTACAATAGTGCAAAAATTTCAGAATTTTCACATTTTTTCGGGACATCTTTATGTGAACTCTCTTGTTGCACCTTTAAACCAAAACATACCCATTCACATCATATAGGCTACTGGGCTTTATTCCAGCTTGTAGTCCGTACAACAACTTATTCCGTCGTTGAGTTAGGGGTCAAATGACGGTCACGGGTGGCCAACAATTTTTCAACTGAGTGGAAAATTGGTGAAGACCGAGCTGAGCCTGGGGATCAGACTCAGTCATACGACTAATTAGATACTCGGTCCCGCATTAAATGGGTCTGAGCCCACACTCACTGCCTATCTTTTTATCTTTTGTTGATTTTAGAGAATTTACTAAATCACTTTATCTCTATGGTAAAATACAAATCCGCCATGGTGTAAATCTTTGCATCTTCCTAATTCAGCACCACACAGTGATCTCTGCGTGATTATGGGAGGATTATTTTTACTTTTCGCGCCAGTGAGGCAATTCCATAAATGGAGAGTAGGGAGAATTAACGAAGTAGGCGACTTAGGCGATTCCGTGTTTACAAAACCCGCTATATGTGTAAATATGCGGAAGAAAAGTCACCTTATCCCCGCCTGCAATATCTTAACCGAGTCGATGACTGTTAAATACGGCAAAGTGATAGACATGAGTAGTGTACTTTGGACATGATATGAATATGAAACCCGTAACCCCTCGGAGTCTCCGTCAATCATGATCTTTTCATTGCCCGATTATTGCCGATCAAGGTAATTTTAGCTATAGGAAGGGTTTGATGCTGCTTCGCTTGTTGGCTCTGCTTGTGGTTTTTCCTTTGCGATCATTAATTGTTGATACAATGTGATAACTGCGTCGACCCTCCTTTGGAGATTGAATATTTAGACGCTGCTTCCTGCCGGTCTGGCATTATCCCTCAGGACATGATTGCTCCAACAGTGGGTTGCTGTAACTACCGGTCGTATCGTGTAATCCTTCTTAGAGGAGACAATTGACGATACTTCTAGTCGGACCTTTACCTCCAGTTAATCGC
Organism: Ophioderma brevispina; assembly: GCA_023653785.1. NCBI lineage: Eukaryota > Metazoa > Echinodermata > Ophiuroidea > Amphilepidida > Ophiodermatidae > Ophioderma > Ophioderma brevispina. The sequence goes on along the minus strand of JAMKCH010039336.1, from coordinate 34,400 downwards.
AGGAAAATGCTGCTAATGCCGGTCTGCCCTGACATACCCTCCTGGCAAAATCAAACATTTTTAGAAGGCTGTTTTACTGCTGGTCGGACATTTCCCCCTCTCAGAGGTCGCCAATATGGATTGCTTTAAAACTAAAAACCATTGGGAGACCCATTGTTGTGCTAACTAACATTAACTTTCAAATTCATCTAAAACTCTATTGATCCAAAACATGTTACCATCACAAACTCCCCCCCCTTGTTACAACCGCGCGCCCCTTCGCTAACGTCATTTTCTCACAGGTTCAACGAGAGATTTCGCATAACAGGGTGTCCCTAAAGAAATCTAAAGTACTGAGTTCTTTGACCTGATGTAAAGCCTTTTTTATAAAATAATCCCCCCACCTGACCGGAGAAGTTGCGAAAATTTTCTTTGGTTAACCAATTTGGACACGAATAATTCATCCTATGTTTTTATATTGAAATATAGCAAATCTGAAACGCCTTTTTTCTCTCTTTTAAGACATTTCTGTTGCCAAATTCAACGGGTAAGAACTCTATTGAGTGTCTAGTCCTATCACGATATTACTATTATGACACAATAATTTGTGGTGCCTCAAATCTCCTCTTGGTTACCCCTTAATCAACGATCTGTTGACCAATTTTAACAATGTTTAACTAGGCGCTACTTGTTTCGTCAGGTAGATCAATTCTGTCTCCTTATTTGAAGGATTTACATTTAGCTACATCCAATATCATGATTTTAGCTTGAGCTATCTTTTTTCATATGTATACGTCACATAATCATCCTTCCTCATGAATAAATGTATCTATTAAAGTGCGTTGAACCAGATTGCCACACAGAGAAATCTTCAAATTTATTTATTCGTGAAAGTGGACGAACTTTCATGCTTCTATAGCCATGTCAAGTATCTCAAGCTAAATCAGAGAGGTAAAAACCTGAATTTCATCTGAATTAGCAATAACAAGAAAATGTGCAAGCTTTTTTGGAGATATGAGTTTAGATTTTATAATTTATTGTGAATTTTAACTTAATTTTTGTCATACCCTAATTGTGTTATAACACAACACCTTTCAGAGAGTATGCTCATGCCATATGTTTCAGGAATGGTAAATTTCTCTACCTGGTCCTTATCGAATAAGATTTTCCAAATTATTTTTTAGTTTGTGTATGATAATGACAATTGTGGTGTTTGGAACATTCTCAATGGGTAACATGTGTGTGCACTTAAAGCTCGATTCCATAATTCTGAAATATATAATTTGGTTGTGTCAATACTTAACAAATAATCAATCTAGACTTAAGATAGTCACCTAAATGCGTATCGAAAGTTACGATAAATCGGATTATTTTTTTGCATGCAGTAAATATTTTTGCACAGTGTAACAATTGCCATAGCTACCGTGTATAACGAAAATTCAGGATGCGGCAGTTTATAACAAATTTAAAAAGTTGTGATTTGCTATATGAAGGACTTCGTTTTTCGCTTAGTTATCTCTACCACACACGCTGATTAGCATACTGACCAGGATTAGTTAAACCTGATTTGTGTGAAAAAATGAGTGCGCCCGCCTTGGGAAAATCTGAGTCCGCCTTTAAGGCTGACTCATAGTAAATTTCCCAGGAGGGGCGCCCTCTTACTTTCCAAACAAACTGGTGGTTTTTTGCATGTACATAATGCTTGTCATATACTAATCACTGTGTGACACAGCGTAAGTCATCATGTAGAAAATCGCAACTTTGTTATAAATCTCCGGATCCCGGATTTTTGTTATTTTGTCTACATAGTATCCTATGTCACTGTTACCCATACACATAAATGTTTACGGCATCAAAATGAAAAATCGAATTGTTTCCCAACTTTGGAAGTGACATTTCTAGAGTGACATCTTGAGTTTTCTAGTTGCTATTTTAAAAGACCTGAAAAGTTATATTCAAAATCTGAGTCAGAACTTTAAGTCACCAACTGTCATCTGATTTGTCAATCAAGACTTAAGGTTTCACAGTGTATTAATCACAACTTTACAATGGCAAGTTTGACCCCTCTAAATTGACATGTTTTTAAAAGTTAACTTTGCTTTTGCTTTGGTAAAAACAATTAATTCACTCCAATCCATGGTAACTGAGTCCGTACATCTTTGCTTTTTTGAACCGTGCCCGCACAAAAGACAAAGACAATTTTTTGGGGGGGCTGGTTCCCCTTGGAACAATTTCAAATTTATAAAACTCAATTTTCTGGTACATGTAAGTACTATTCAAGTTCCACAGTCTGGTACCTAAACGCTTCTGTACAGTGTAGAAGCTGAAAGTTGATCATTGTATTTCAAATAGAAATGTATGACCTTGATTTTTCTTAATGTGGCGATTGTCAATGTTTATTCCATAGCATAACATGGTTAATTTGTTTCGCAATACACTATCGGGTTCTAAGGTGGCTCAAACTTGCTATTTTAAAATATTGTGAAAATTACATGTGTCATATTTATCGGTGACCTTGTGATCAACATGCAAGACTACATCTAATTGTCTTTCCAGTTTCTTTGCATAATCTGTTTTTCAGGTATGATCACAAAAACCTATTTTGTTAAAATGACAAAAACAAAAGAATAAATTAAAAAATACAAAATTCAAAATTTTTAAATGTTTTCTCGATGTTCGGCTATAGAGGGTCATAATTTCAGGTCACAGTTATCAGATCACTTCGACCACGGATAAAATTGGTGACTTATGTTCGGCGATCCCAACTGTGTGCAGAAAAACTTTAAACCCCCCCATAAGTGCGAAAACTAGCGGTGCCCCGGCAAAAATCCAAAATGGCCCGCCAAATATATCTCCAAAAATCCATATTCTTTTGCCCATAACCCATAACATTTTGTTATAATTACCTTCATTTTGGGTTGGCAACACCAATGTTTGGCATATATGAATCATTCTGTGCAACTTTCATCTCATGTCTTTTCGTTTTCTTGATATTGCACTGTTTAGCTATCAGTTTGGTCTGCGGAGGGCGCTTTGCCATAATGTACGCATCCTATCAGTTTTAACTTTTATCGGTGGGCCATTCATCGGCTTGTAGATTCAGTATTTCCTCAAATTACGCTGTTTAATACTTTTCCATTTTACACATGGCACTAATCAGATTTTACACATCAAGAAAATACTCCCATTGGAAATGTGTACAGGGGTCAACGAACCTTTCATGTGTGTGGATTTCATAATGGAGGGCTGTTTTTTTATTTTCAAAAGCTGTAGTTTTTCAAAACAGCACAGCATCCAAGTCAAAATTTTTCATGAAGTGCTAAAAAATCAAACCTTTTCAATTTTTTGAATGTCAAAATCAACATTTCTCATGGGAAACTTGCCTTGTTGAGGACGCTTCCTCCAGCCCAAATCTTGGCTAAAACTGCAACTCTCACGACACGACAGGTTTGTGGTAGAGAAAGTTGCATAGAATATACCTAATACCTCCAAAACCGGCTTTGCCACCTAAATTTAAGTATTGAACAGAACACAATCTTAATTATGTGTCAAAAATGAATTTTTGACATATTTGGTTCACTCTTGATCTGGGCGGGGCACCTCTTTGGTTTCTGCACTATTTTTTTTTCTTCCTTCAAATTGTGATCAGGTCATAAGTCATAATTTATTCCTGTGTTCGAAATGTAGCTGAAACTAGATGCCTCTATAGCCCACCTCTATTGTGGTCCCCCAAAAACCGCATAATTTGGACGTTTGGTTTGGCATTGCTTCAATCACGTGATGTTTCCAGTACGTGTGGTCTGAAACTGCCCCCATCGTCAACTGCACTGATGTTAAAAGTGGTGTATACCACCTGTTACCAGTAATTCGGACTATTTTGTCCATATCATCCAAAATGGAACATATTTTCTCAAACGTAAAATTCTCACAGGTGTAATGAGAAAACTATGAGCTTCTGATACCACAAAATCTGATGGGTTAGTGGGAGGTCAAAAAATTAATCGGGTCACATAAACCTTTAAATGTATGACAATTAAATCTTTTTTTCAGCTTATTCTAAACACACCCAAAACCGACCACCAACGTTCAATCTTTAATATGCATTGACCTTCAATAATATACCAGTAATGCATATTTTCTATATACGAAAACTATTTTAGAATTGCTAGCATGTTGGGTGTAAATTGTGGTTAAACCGTTCTGAATTGAAAGTTTCGTAAGAATAACAGAGGTTATTTTTGTGTTTTAACATCACGTTTTGTTATTAACATGTAGAAGCTGTGTTAATTTAAGTGTTAGCCTAAATTCGACCAAATAAACGGTTGTGTGTTAATATTATTAACGTCGCACCGTGGTTAATTATTTTGTGTTGTTAACTTCGTAAAACGTGTTAGTAAAATAAGTCAATTAAACACTTCAACATGTTATATAAATGGTGTTAGCCTAAAAATGCTTAATTTAGCGTTTAAAAATTAGCACTTTCATTGACCGTGTAAGGGACGCTTCTTTTACTTATAAGAAGCTATGTTTGTTATTACAGATATATAAAGAGTCCAAAATTAGGGTGCCTTTTTTTTTTTAAATGGCCGCCCAAATCAATATATAAAGTGTCTATATGGGTCAAGCATTTACGAGGTGGTGCTTACGAGGTACAAACTCAGGCGTTCACAACAGGGGTCCGTCTTAGTCCAACAACTTTTCCTCATTTAGATTAAAAGATATCGTATATGACGGCAAGTAAAAAAAAGGGCTGTTTGCAGATGATAGAATTTTGTTTCGGGAAATATTGATCCTGCTATCTTACAACAAGACCTACCACAAGCGTTCAAATGGGCAGATATATACAGGAAGATGAGCTTTTAACGAATCCAAATGACATCTTCTAACATCACGCGGAAATCAAAACCGGATTCTTTTAATTACAGTGTCGACAATCAAGTATAGAACGCAATCCAGCCATAAATACCTTGGCGTGACTATTGCCAGTGACCCTCATGACACCAGCATGTGACAACATTAGATTCTAACGCCTCTGCTCTACTCTAGGGATCATCAGACATCATGTTTAAAAGACATCCAAATGTTAGTTTGTCCCCAATTGGAGTATGCAGCAGCTGTTGCTTGAATCACATATAGCCAACACATCTTTTCTACTGGAATCTGTTCTTCAACGCCAGGCAGTTCGTTACGTCATCGTTGTCTATGGCCGCCAAAGCTTTCCCACCCTAGGTCTCGGACTTTTAAACCGCCATAGGCAGAGAGCTCAACTCATTCTCCACTACCTACCCATTCAGGCATCACGCGACTCGTTATAAAGTATCCACAGTAGTAGAGTGGTGTTCGGGGCTTTTAAAGACATGCGTCCCAGCACCACCAATCAAAGCTTATAAGATGCTGCTGATTGTTTTTTTTACTCGCACTTATTTGGTATCTGAACTTAATCGTCATCAATCTTTGTTTGAGTGAATCGAGCCGATGAGGATCATTGAGTGGGTTTATCAATAAAGTGTCAGAAAAATCCTGGTATCCCATTATCAGGAATAGCCATTGCGTACATCCAATATCCCTGGAAGCAAGGTGCTTGTGCAAAGCACTTCCTCCATAAACCATTTCTATTTCCTCAGGAAATTCAGAAGTTTTAAAATATTGACTGCCGGATGACGGTGGTCGGTGAACAGCGATGGAATGTATTGTGAGTTATTATTGTGACAGCCAACAATGTTCAAAATTTACTGAGTAAAAACCGGCAGGAGAAGCACTAAAAATTTCAATGTCTTCTTGTTTACAATGTACCAATCCCCGCTTCCAGTCGGGTACCGTCCATGAGACTTACTGTAAAAAAAACTCTAGACTAGGGGGTTTGCACTCACCAATACGACCAAAATCTCATTGACTAACCTCGCGTTTTTAAATTATGACCACTATATAAACGCCAATGAGTACTATAACAAAGATCGGTTTTTAGCTAATCGAGTTTCAGCATTCAAGCAATGAATTATTGAGATTTGTACGTGCAATTGGGTGTAGAGAAGACGATTTGTACCCCTGGTTGTTCTGCTTTAATGCGTTATTAGTCTGTATTTTCTCTAACCAGTTAACAGGTTCTAAATGTTTATTTTTAGTAATCATATGAGTCCTCCTGCCTTACGGTCCTCGGGCGACGAGCAATTCCGTGGTTTTTGGCACATTATAAAAATCGTCAAGAATTATTTCTAAACAACAAGAGCTCGGAACGGTATAGGGAAAGTGCTTTGGCATGGTGTATCACTGGTCAAATATAGTTAGATTCACATCCATTTTTCCTTAATTAATCTAGCTTGATGGTGGTGGAGGGTAGTTATCTGATATATGTTCTGTACATTATACAGGACCAACTATACCTCCTCACGTTGGAGAATCTTTCGAAAAAAAATACCGCTTGCAAAACATCCGCAATGACATCCGTTTCCTTCAAAGGCTCCATTATAAATGAGAATCTATTCCAAAGACGTTCAAACAAGATGTAAGACATATAATACCTGTTCCGGTTAAAAACCGGGTGCATAGAGGGCAGCACCTCACCCGCCACTTTGAAGGCTTCCCGTGTTCACACGCAACCATAAGAAATTCAATTTCGTTGCTTGGCGTCAAAAGGGTATAGTTGGTAGATATTTTAAGCAAATACGTACCGACGACCATATTGCAATATATAAAAGCAATATTAAAATATCGTTATCATCATTACTAGTGAGGTTGCTTTATTTTGTTTGATAAACCTCAGGGGCAACGAGAAATTTAAAATTCAGGGTCACGAAAATTATCGAAAGCTATGCGATGCAAAAGCTAAGACCTCTCTGAAAGGATTAAGCTAAGAATTATTTATTTGCTACTAGACTTTGTCAGAAACGTCTCGAAAGTTTTTCCATCACAGAGAGGGATCACGGATGCTATGTCGAGGGCGAGCGAGTGAGGAATCCATAAAGGCGCGCTATAACACATCGATACAGGGACTGAGCACAAATAATATAAAGTGAACGCCAATGATGTGCTCCTTTGAGCCGTAAGAACCAGATATCGCTTTTCCATTGAAAAGAATATTTCGAAATAATCGAGGGATTAGAGACAGAACTGACTATGTCCAAAAATGTCATTTTGAGAAAACGCCGTTAAAGTTTCAATCACAGCTAAAAAACTTTAATTCACAACTAAATCCTTTGTAAATAATATTTGAATACCTCTTATATGTCCTTAGTATCATAATAAAAAAACTACTGGGGAGAATTTCAAAAATGGCGGAAAGGAACATAATCAGTTCTGGCTCAAATATGTTCAAGAAACTGGACATACACATCGGTCTGTTTTGTCTTACAACAGCTTAATAACAAAACTATGCTTGTCACTACAATAAAACAGGCTTTTTACCCAAGTGTGGGATGGTTTTGTTGTTTCACTCTTTTTTCACGAAAAACCAAAAGAAAACCCATCATAAGTTGGCATAAAGTCCAGTTGCAACAAAATGGCTGACTCGGATATTCCACCATCATCATTTTTTGTCTTGCCCAAGTTTACTAACACAACTACTACCGCTGTCAACTACAATTAAACACTTTTTTGGGGATTGGTTTTGTTTGTCTCACTTCTTTTTCACGAAAAACAAAAAGAAACCCCTCATAAAGTTTGGCATAAAGTCAATTTGCCACAAAATAGCAGACTCGGATAGCATCGGTCATTTTTGTCTTGCAACAGTTTAATAACACAACTACTGCTGTCAACTACAAATAACTAATAAAACAGCTTTTTTACACAAGTGTGGAATTCTGTTTGTGTCACTTTTTTTCACTAAAAAAAGAAAAAAATACATCATAATTGGCCGACTCTGATAGTTGATATTCACTTATCCATGTACTGATCAGGATCCGTGTTCTTTTCATGCCACGGATTATCATACCACGGATCGCTGCTGCTTTCCTTAAAAAAATTCAATAGGCAGCCGCAAATATTTATATATCAGTACAGATGCTCACTTTTATGCTTTATAATCTTCCGAGCCAATCTTTGTTACCGAATCCGGCGATCCGTGCACGGAATTGAGATTCGTGTTTTAGTATTTACTAAGTTGGCATAGGGCCTAGGCTATGCAGCCTGCCACCCCAACCCAATAATCCCGTATCCCGTTAGGCCTACAGAACGTTACCAAAGGGGGTACCCACTGGTATTACAACCCTCAAAATTAAAAGCGACCACCCACACTTTCCACCCCCCCCCACTCCTAAATCTAACAAACTTGATATTGTGCTTATAACGATTGCACAAACCTAGGCTTACTCACGTCAAAAGTTCTCCATGATTTACAATAGCAAAGCATCAATCCTTTAAAGCTATTTTGGCCCTAATAAATTCACAAGATGTCGACCAATACTTTACCTCTTCTTGTCTTAGCCGTTGCCATAGGTCACAGTTTGTTGTGGTTAGTCGGTGCATGTGTAGGGCTTAAGCCTTAAACTGGACAAATGGCGGCAATAAGCCTCTCTGTGTAGCATTCTCATGCCTGGACAAGTCAATTTGGCTGAAAAAATAAATGGTCTATGGACATACCATGGACATGGGCCTGTTTTGGCTCAAAACTAAAAACCTCTTAATGGACATAAGCAAAAGGATGGGTGCTGGGGCGCCACTATTGTTTGATTATTGGACATAGCCACTTTTTCCAGAGAGAGAGAGTTTCATATCCATGTTCACTTTTACCATTATCTCATTTTGAGCAAAATTGGGACATAGTCCAGTTCTGGCTCTCAAGCCCTCGATATATTTATTTCGATCACTTGCTTTAAAGAAGGTTTCAAAAGTGTTGCTATCATATCTGAAGGCCTTCATGTACTATGTAGTCAAAGTGTCTTCTGTTTCTTAACAGAATATTCATAAACATGAATGCACATAATATGTTTTGTGACAGCATTAAGCAAATCAAAGAACTGCATATTCTCTTTTCAGAAATACAATACAATTATTGAATCGTCGGCGAGATAACAGCTTGTTAGCATATGACGATATTTTATCGTATCGTGTCGTTTTTTTAGCAACAATAAGATTTATTGATATACTGATACAGAATATAGTGGAGGCGGCGGCGGAGGCGCTGTTTACAATTTTTTATGGAAGCACACTACTTCTTTATTAACACCAAATATCTTGCTCATATATGAAAAGCAGTAACACCCCATTGGTATAAATTTCCTGGAGATATTTCTGACGAATATCAAATCCATGATGAGAAATTAACAGCAGACAAATGGGAAAAGTAATTTTGTCTAAATATGTACCTGTACTTTCACTAAGAGCATGTTTATCAACTCAACCTAGCTAGTTTTTAAATGGTCATATTGAATCCGCAGTGAAAAATCCCTTTCAAAAATGCATAACTTTTGTTGGAGTATGGTTCATACTTGTGGCGGTATGCTAACATGAAGCGGGAGAGGTATCAATTTTTCAAATTTGGTCACCTACGCTATTGGTGGCGATGGGAAATTTAAAAGTGCATCGAGAGATCCAATAACAAGTGTCCCTAAAAATGGAAAATTCCGATTTTTTGCACTGGTACAAGCTTTCTATCAAAGTAATCACCATTCTGATAGCTATTAAATGCTGAGAAACTGTTTTCTTTTATCCAAAATTGTGAAATATCTAAATTCCCTATTATGAGGTTGACATCAATGTTTACAACACAAGTTAGCACCATGGTCTACTGGACATTTTGAGAGGTGGGAGAATTATCCCCTCCATTTACATCATCATAGCCCTGATCACGCCTGTTGATCGCGAATTTTAAAAATCACACGCCCTGGCAGGGCCTCACTGCAACACACACCAAACAAACACTGTTATGCATTGAGTGTAATTCCGTGAGAATTAGGATCGCCTTGACAGCGTGACGATTCCTAGTTGTTCAGACCGAAAGTGAGCATGAAAGAGGGCCCCCACTGCGCTCGTGTCTACCTGTCCTGACGCCCGGTTTTCCCATATATCTACTGCATAAGCACCAAGAGATATTGATGCGCGGTGGCAGCGCGTGTGGAAGGCATCAGTAACAACACACAAACACGCACACACTTTTTTTAATCCCAGCCTGTTCTCGTGAACAGATTTTCCGTCCCGTTTGTGTTAACCCAGTCCTTTCTCGTGAACGATTTTTACAAACCCGGTTCAAGCAATAGTTTGCAGTGACCTGCTCAAAGGATCGAACCATGAACTGAACGGTGCTCACTGCATACTACCGGGCGCGCTTTGTTCTTGGTGGCTTAATGGCAATCCATAAAGGCCATACGTCTTGCTGCCACGCGTATGCGTAGAAAGTAGCAAACGCGTTTGCGACATTTCGGGCAAGCGTTGCGACATTTCATCAACCCGTTGCGGTGGTCGGCCATCAAAATCAGACTTTCTGACGTATTCACAAAAATTCGAGCGTTGCGAATACGTTGCACCGCGTTTGCAAACCTTCACAAACGCGTTGCGAGCTTCACAACGCGGGCAAGCTTCGCAACGCGTTTTGCTAAGGTTAAACAAGCCTAAGGGACATAACGTATTGCCGCAACGCGTCGTAAGAAAAGCAACGCGTGGCGACATTGCGGCAACGCGTTGCGACATTTCAGCAACGCGTTGCGACATTTCACAAGGACGCGTTGCGGTGGTCGCATCAAAATCAATGAATATTCTGTGACGTAATTTCAAACAAATATATCTCACAACGCGTTCGCCCTTCACAACGCGTTGGAAACCTTCCACAACGCGTTGCGGCCAATACGTTAACCCATTGCCTTCACAACGCGTTTTGTTGAAAGTTTGCAACGCGGGTTGTGGAAATCTCGAAACGCGTTGTGATGGCTTGCACCGTTGTGAAGCCATAAGTCATAACGTATTCCGCAACGCGTTTTGTGGATCTGTATAATTTTGAATACGTTTAGAAGAAATCATGAATCTTGATGCCGACCGCCCGCAACGCGTTGCCGAAATGTCCGAACGCGTTGCTACTTTCTCACGACGCGTTGCGGCAATACGTAGACCCTTAAATGGCTTGTTGGACCCTTTGGTCAACGCGTTTTAAAGCTCACCAACGCTTGTAATCTTCGCCACGCTTTGTGAAGGCTTGCAACGCGTTGTGAGTTTTCCTACAACTCGTTGCTAGATACTTTGCAACGCGTTTTTTGTGGTCTATTTTTTGAAATACGTCACAGAAATTCATGATTTTTGGCATGGGCTACCACCGCACGCGTTGTGAAAATGTCGCAACGCGTTGCTGAATGTCGCACGCGGTTGCGAAATGATGTCGCAACGCGTTGCTACTTCTCGCAAGGCGTTGCGGCAATAACGTATGGCCTTTATGGCTTGCCATAGACGTCACATGTCCAACTCATCTATAGGAGCAAACAGGAAATTCAGCCTGTTTTCCCTATGAAATATAAGGCCAATACAAATTGTTGTAAAATAAAAATCATTTTAAGTTATTTCTGTAGCCACTAACGGTTAGGGATCTATTGAGTGTCCTAATTCTATGAAATGCACAGAATTACAGAAAGTATAGATGACCTTGAAATCTCTCGTGCACCTTTAAAATAACGTTTCATTATCCGCCGCATCAAAATGAATAAATTCAAAGGAATCATTGCAAAGCGAGACAGGTCGGTCCTCGTTTGCATTACAATCGGACCCACACACCATAGAAACAGTTTCAATACAGATTATACGATAAACTCAGAGAACAGGAATAAACGATTATATGCAAACATTGGATTTTCTCGTATGCGACAAGCATTGATTTGTTGATGGCAATATTTCATTTTACTTAGTCCGTTAAAGGTTTTTTTTTTTATCAGTCTCTATTTGTGAACTTTTGTGCATTTTTGTGCATTGTATTGTTTGTAGATGAAAAAAGGAATGTTTGATTTCACCATTTTCATCATTTTGAATTCGTATGTATATTGGTTAGAGATGAAAAACTGTGAAGATTTCCATTTCATCACGTTTAATTTTTGCCCTTTTCAGAATGGTGTTTTCTTGTTTTTGTGAAGCAAAAGCTAAGGTTTCCATTTGGCTAATTTCAGCATTTGAAAATCGTATATAGTTACTTTTCATAGTGAGGTGTTTATTTCCTCTCTAGAATTGGACCTGCGGTGTGATGAATGACAACTTCCGTTTTTTACCTAGTACGCTTAGTAAGGCATACACATTGTCTTTGATATTAAGTGTATACCCAACCCATCAACAATTTTTGCAATACATTTTATGAGATGAAACGGGCAATGTTTCATTTTCATCACTTGTCTAATTTTGAAAATTCTATGTACGGCTGCAGGCTGTTCCCAAAAAAATGTTAACATCACTCAAAATGACGACATTTTGAATCAAAAGAAACATTACAGCAGAATAGTAGAGCAAACCGAACCATTTGGCGGCAAGTTAAGGGAATCGAGCAAAGTTAACATAAAATTACAGCCTTATTAACCATGAATATACACAAAAGTTGAAATTAGTGTACTGACTTAATTTCATATTAAGGGAAGCTAACAAGGAGAACGAGCAAAATGCATATGGATACATAAAAAGGAAGCGCCTAAAAGAAAAAAAAAATAATTACAAAGAAACCCGAATTAAGTGTAGTAACGATCTGGGTATGCATGTGAAAAAAATGAAATAAACACAAAGAAAAATATAAATAAAGATAAATAGAGGCCAAGTGCTACCTGGTAAAAGGGCACGGAGCGAACAAAAAAAAAACCGGTGGTATAAGAAAGTCAGTACACTAATACAGCAAAATCATGCACAATACATACATGTTAAAAACGGCACAAGTATAGTATTCACACCAGGCAAGGAATACGGGAAATAATGTGATATAACACTTGTAATGATATGCGAAACTGATAACCAAGGCAAAGGGTAAATAGTATGAATCGGTCATTGATGAAAAAAAAAATTATTATGATAATGCAGAAATAACACAGGGGATGGTGGTAATTGCAGTGACTACTTGCATATGGGTGATAAGGAAAAAAAAGCAAGGACCGTGTTGTGATATTCAGCCTAAGGCACGATCGAGCATGAGGGAGGGGTAACAGAAACGTTGCACTAATACAGCAGAGTAGAAGAGCAAACCGGACATTTTGCAACAAGTAAGACAACTATACCTCATGTGCGTCCTCCGTGGCGTGACGTCAGCGCGAGACCCGACGGCCGCACCAGTACACCGCGGCCAGCTGCCATTTAAAATCTCAAAATCTACCTGTTTGTTACATTTCACTAATAGCATGTTATCAACTCAACCTAGCTAGTTTAAATGTCATATTTGGAATCCTCGTGAAAAAAATCCCTTTCAGAAATGCTATTTTGTTGGAGTATGGTTCATACTTGTGGAGGTATGCTAAATGATGAAGCGGGGGGTTATCAAATTTTTCAAATTTGGTCACCTAACTAGTGGTGGCGATGGAATTAAAGGTGTGCATCGAGAGATTCCAAAATAACAAGTGTCCTAAAAATGTGAAATTCTGATTTTGAACTGGTGTAAAGCTTTATATCAAAGGTATCACCATCTGAGAGGATTAGGCTGAGAACTGTTTCTTTCATACCAAAATTGGGAAATACTAATTTACTATAGATGAGGTGACATCCATGTTTAACGAAAAACACAAGTTAGCAACCGGGTCTACTGAATGTTAGAGGTGGGAAGATTATCCCATTACAGTTACAGCATTCAATAGCCCTATCACGCTGATTGAGCGCGAATTTAAAAGCACAAGCCCTGCAGGGCTCAAGCATACTGCGGGCAGTGCTTTGTTGTTTTGCCCGGCGTTGACGTCACTTGTCACTCATCTATAGGAGCAAACAGGAAATCCAGCCAATGTTTTCGATTGACATAAAGCAAATACAACGAATGTTGGTTTCATTTTAAGTTATCTGTAGCCAAATAAACGTTAGGGAATCTATGAGTGTCTAAATCTAATATGAAATCACAGAAAATTACAGAAATATATAGATGACGTGAAATCTCTCGTTGCACCTTTAAAATAACGTTTCGTATACGCGCATCAAAAAATGAAAGTAAGTAAATCAAAGGAATCAGTGCAAGCGGGCGAGGACAGTCGGTCTCGGTTTGCATTAAAAATAGGACACAAAGGAAACAAGTACAAGAACAGATTTACAGATAACTCAGAGAACACAGAATAACGCATATATATTTCCAAACATTGATTTCTCGTATAGCGACAAGCTGGATTTGGTGGATGGCAATATTTCGATTTTACATTAGTCCGTTAAAGTTTTTTTTTATCAGTCACAATTTGGAATGTTTGTGCATTTTGTGCATTGTATTGTTTGTAGATGAGAAAAGGAATGTTTGATTTCACCATTTTCATCATTTTGAATTCGTATGTATATTGTTTAGAGATGAAAACGTGAAGATTTCATTTCATCACGTTTAATTTGCCCTTTTCAGAAATGGTGTTTTCTTGTTTTGTGAAGCAAAAGGTAAGGTTCCATTTGCTAATTTCAGCAATTTGAAAATCGTATATATTACATTTCATAGTTAGGTGCTTATTTCATCACTCTAGAATTGGAACCTGGATGTGATGAATGACAACATGTCGTTTTTTACTCTGGTACTCTAGTAAGGCATACAAATTGTCTTTGATATTAAGTGTATACCCAACCCATCAACAATTTTTGCAATACATATTTATGAGATGAAACGGCAATGTTTCATTTCAGCACTTGTCTAATTTGAAATTCATATGTACAGGCTGTCCCAAAAAAATGTTAACACTCAAAATGACGACATTTTGATCAAAAGAAAAGTACGCATGGGTCTTTGTTTGGTATCCAGTTAAAGCCAGCAAAATAAGCTTTAATATGACATTTATTTCATTCCAATCTGATACGTAAAACAAGAGATATGATTCATCAATTATGAGAGGGCAACATCCACTTGGTCCGATTTCTGCCTTAGAACACTTGGAATGCATGATGCAACATGAATACACTTGGCTTCATAGCACATCTTTTTTCCACCTTAAAAAGAAAACAAATATATTTTGCAGTGTTTTTCTATTTAAGAAAGACCTCGAGATTCCAGCCACCGTGTTTTACCAAACGTTCATCGTTGTATCTACCACAACTGCTCTTCTAAAAAGAGAAACGTTGGCTTGAGTTGAGGTCTTGCTATTCTGGTCCGTGGGCCTACCACTGGTGTCTTTATTTCCAATTCTGCCTGCTTTATTAGACCATGTAGGCTTATTATCAGAAGTTTCTCTTTCTTTTTTGTCTACTTTCGTGTTTTTGTTGTTTATTTTGCCTCTTGGGAATCCAATAAAGAAGTTTCTGATTGTTTGATTTAATTTGGTTTGGTTTAACATTCTGGGTAATTTTGAGCGATTTGATAGGGCTACTGACTCTGCTAATGAAAGTGAACTGATTAATATTTGAAAAATACATAGTATTGCTGATCATAAAAACAATGATCACACTTTATGACATAATGAAGTTCAAAATGGATTGTCAATATCTTCAATAGCTTCAATTACCAATCAATAAACAATCAATATCCCAATTTTGAGTATGTTAGAAAATCATGTTTCACACAATCTTACAAATGTAACCACTGCAAATCGGACCAATTCGACATTGTACTCTCCTTTTTTGACGAAGCATATCGTTGTTCTACATATCGCATTGAAATGAAATAAACGGCAAATAAAAGCTTATTTAGTTAGCTTTAAGAGCATACCAAACAGATACCAGTGCATACTTTAGTATTACAACGGCTTGTCCGGAGTGTTAACATTTTTGGGGGACCCAGCCTGATGATAATGTAAGTGAGGCAAAATGGAATTCACTACATTAATTATTCATGACAAAATAAGGTTTCATTTCATTATTTTTGCAATTCTGTATTCCCATCTATTACTTGGCTTATTGGTGAAAATGGTAACGGTGGAGTTCAATTTCATCATTTTTTTTTTAAATTTCGATTCCTTAGGGGTTATTTTGTACTTGTAAATACAGTAAGGTTTCATTTTATAATTTTTAGGTCGTCTTGTGTAATCGGAAAATATTGAATATAGTGGCGAGGAGAGGACTTGATTTAGATGCTGTCACATTTTCTGGAGTAGTCTTGTAGAGTAAAATACCCATGCTTTTTTTTTTCAAGGTTATTTCACTTTCATAGTATGCCCAATATCATAATAAGATATAAACTACAATACAAAATCAGATTCATTGATCCATGCCCCACCAGGTCATTTCTGTAACTCCACCTTTGATTTTGTTTCAGCTTTTGTTGTTGTTGTTCCTGTTTATTTTGCTTTTGTATCTGTCTGTCTGTCTGTCTCTGCTAACTGAGGTATGACTCGCGTGACTCCATTTCTTATGTATTACTTTATTCCGCCGTGACTTGTGTGTCTAATTTTGCCACTTCTGTGTCTAACTTTAACAAAAGAAAAGTCACACAAGTATACCTGCGTTAACTTGCTGGCTGTCTTTCTATCTGTTGTGTGTTTGTTTTGTTAAATGCAATTGAGTTATTGCCACCAGTTTTTCAAGTTGTTATGTTTTTAACTCTGGCAAGAAATATAATATTTGGGTACCTAATAGGTATGTATACAAAACATGATTAGTATTCTGATTATACTCCACTAACCTGACTGCCGCAAGAATAGAAAATCTTGTTTGACTACTGTCTTGCATGGCATCTCAAAAATAAACTACTTTAAAATACCTGAAAATGCACTAGTTATATCATGGAAGAAAGAGCTAAAAAGGAAGCACATCGACTTCCACAATCCGATTTTAATCTGTTTATCCATTCACCCGCACAAAAGGAAGGGATTCAACAGAGACCCCTTGAATATAATCCCTCTGCCGCAATCGATGATCGGAGAGCAATCATGACTGTAGAACTTTTTGAAAACTCTATGTCCGAACACGCAAAAGTGTAAACGTATATTACAACATGTTCCGGCTGTCTCCGGTGTGTATTTGTTGTTCGTTGTATAAGAAGTTAATGTACATCGTTATGAATTCAGCTTTGTTGCCCAAGACTGCCCAGTGTGAAAAAATAAAGGATGAAAGTTTGACTAAATTTGAAAGTTGGACCCGGGGGCCGTCTTGGATTTTCGTTGGGCACCCATACTCGTTTTGGGGGTTCTGAAAGTGACCTCTAATGTAACCAATTTTCAGTTAGTATACCCGGCCCCTAATTGGACCAGCTTTGGTGAAATTATACTAGTTTTCAGTGAAAATATACACCTAACGGTACACCAGTAATATAACATCCTTGTCGTGCTTTTTAAAATATATTTTCCACTAGTATTATCCCAATTATGTACTCTCTTTTGCAATTACACTTATAATGCATTATAAACATCTTCATGTATGCTAAATATTTTTGATTAATAGTGTAACAATTAATTTTTCACTGTAATGCATTATTTATATATTTATTTATCACATTGTTTTTGCTGTAGGCCTATTCTTTGACGAACAAATAAAAATTGATTGAGATTGAAGGTAGTTGCAGTGAGAATGAGATTATACCCCTTGGGGACCTTTATAAACATGAAAAAAGATACACATTTAACATAGCCCAAGATACAAGAAAAACTGACACTTGTGCAACTGCAAGAAAAAAATACACACTTGGGTTAGTTTTGTGCTAGTGTTTATGGTAATTTTTCTATTTTATCATGAACCGATCACAATTACAACTGAATTTGTACCCCCAGCGGGGGACTAGAACTGATAATTTGAATGTGATACCCTCCGTGTCGCATTGCAGCTAGTCCCTCTTTTTTAGGAACCGAGCATGGGTTCCCCACCAAAATCCAAGAACCCCCGGCAGTGTCATCGAGGTTCCCATGGATCTTTACGCAATGAGAAACAACCACGAATGAGAATTTTCTCGGCGAGAAAAATCGGATTTGGTTATCCGCGGAAGGGCCAATTGAGAGAATATAAATAACAATGGATTAATGGGGCGGACAGCTAGATCGTTCCAAAAAAAGTCAAGTGATGTCGACTGTTGCTTCCTTTTATCTCTTTCTTACATCGTGATAATCATGAGAAAGAGATAAGAAGGAACCACAACGACTTCCACAAATCCGCTTGTAATCTGTTGATCCATTCACCGCACAAAAGGAAGGATTCAAAAACCAACATTGATCATAATCCCTCTGGCGCAATCGAAACCACGTAAAAAGTGTTATAAAGATATGAATTAAAACATGTTCCGGCGTCTCCGGTGTGTATTTGGTTGTTGTTTCTTCATGTACAAGAGATAATGTAAATCGGTATGCGTTTTAGCTTCTACCCGGCCTGCCCAGTGTGAAAAATCAAGGGATGCTAGTGTGACCTAAATTTGAAAGTTGGCTGGAGGGGGGGGGCATCTTGGATTTTCGTGGGCACCCATGATCGTTCCAGGGGTTCTGAAAGTGACCTCTAACAGGAACAATTTCAGTTAACAAATATACACGGCCCCTAATTGGACCCGCTTTGTTGAAATTATACTAGTTTTCAGTGAAAATATACACCTAACGGCAGAGCAGTAATATGACATCCTTCATGTGCTTTTTTAAATATATCTTCCACTAGTATTATACCAGTTATACTCTCTTTGATAATTACACTGTATAATGGATTATAACCATCTTGAATTGGTATTGCAAATATTTTAGTTGATTAATATTGACATCAATTAATTTTTCACTGCAATGCCATTATATTTTACATAATTATTTATAATCTCGTTTTTGCTGTGGCCTATTCTATGATGAACAAAATAACAAATTGATTGAAGATTGAAGGTAGTTTGCAGTGAGATTATACCCCTTGGGGGACCTGTTATCAATACATGAAAAAAGATACACATTTAAAATAGCCAATATACAAGAAAAATGACACTTGTGCCACTGCAAGAAAAAATACACACTTAGGGTTATTTTGCTGCTATGTTTATGTTAATTTTTCCTATTTTTATCATTGAACCAGTCACAATCACAACTGAATTTGTACCCCCAGCGGGACTAGAACTTGATTAATTTGAATTTGATACCCCTAGCGGTTGTCCCGCATTTGCAGCTAGTCCCTCTTTTTTAGGAACGAGCATGGGTTCCCGACCAAAATCCAAGAACCCCCCGGGCGTGTTCATCGGTTTCCATGGAATCTTTACGCAATGAAGAAACAACCACGAACTGAGAATTTTCTCGAGCGAGAAAAATCGGATTAGGATTATCCTCGGAAGGGCCACTTGAGAGAATATAAATAACAATTGTAATAATGGGGCGGCAGATAGATCGTTCAAAAGTCAAGTGTGTCGATGTGCTTCCTTCTTATCTCTTTCTTCCATGGTTATATCATGGAAGAAAGAGATAAGAAGGAACCACAACGACTTCCACAATCCGATTTTAATCTGTTTATCCATTCACCCGCACAAAAGGAAGGGATTCAAAAACCACCCTTTGATCATAATCCCTCTGCCGCAATCGAACACGTAAAAGTGTAAAAGTATATTGCATATTACAACATGTTCCGGCGGTCTCCGGTGTGTATTTGTTGTTGTTTTCGTCATATAAGAAGCTAATGTACATCGTTATGCGTTCAGCTTTCCTGCCCAAGCCTGCCCAGTGTGAAAAATCAAGGATGATAGTTTGACTAAATTTGAAAGTTGGACTGGAGGGGGGGGGCATCTTGGATTTTCGTTGGGCACCCATGCTCGTTCCAGGGGTTCTGAAAGTGACCTCTAACAGGACCAATTTTCAGTTAAAATATACCCGGCCCCTAATTGGACCAGCTTTGGTGAAATTATACTAGTTTTCAGTGAAAATATACACCTAACGGTACAGCAGTAATATGACATCCTTACTGTGCTTTTTTAAATATATCTTCCACTAGTAGTATCCCAGTTATATACTCTCTTTTGAAATTACCTTTAATGTATTAGAAACCTCTTTAACTTGTATCAAAATATTTTTGATTAATTTGCATCAATTAATTTTTCACTGCAATGCATTATTTACATAATTATTTATACATATTGTTGGTGTGTAGGCCGATCTATGATTACCATAACAAATTGATTGAAGATTGAAGGTAATTTGCAGTGAGATTATACCCCTTAGCGGGCCTGTTATTCAATACAGAAAAAAGAATACCATTACAATAGCCAACTACCATAATAGACTTGTACTAACTGCAGAAAAAATAAACACAATTAGGGTTATTTTGCTGATTGTTAGATTATTTTTTCCTATTTGTAATCAATGTAACCACAACGAATTTTGTCCCCCTAGCGGTAACTAGACTTTGATTTTAGTTGATTTGAATACCCCTTGCTGTAGTCCCGCAAGTATGCAGCTAGTCCCTCTTTTTTAGGAACGAGCTGATTCCCGAGCAAAATCCAAGAACCCCCCGGGCGGTGTTGATCGGTTTCCCATGGATTGTGTCTTGATGTTTTTGAGTATTCGCTGATTCTCGATGACCCGCATTCTTTTTCGCATGAAAACAACACGACCGAGAATTTGCGCGCGCCAAAATTCTGAATGATTATCCTCGAAGGCCAACTTGATAGAGATCTGCATAACAATTGGCAATTAGCGGCGGCAGATAATCGTTCAAACATCAAGTGGTCCGTTGTGGTTCCTTCTTATCTCTTTCTTCCATGGTTCTAGTAAGAAAGTGGTGGAATGTCATGATTGAAATGGTAGCCCGTAGGTTTTTTCAAGTACGCAAGGCAGTTTACTCCGCACTCATCATTAACATGGATTTTCGCATGCATCAGCCGTACCAACTATGAGAGTCTATAGACTATTTGTTGAGTGAGTTATCGGTGGTTTCATGAAAAACACTGGCACAGATATCATATGACTGTCTGGTTTTTTCTGACTTTATTTTTTCCTAGCCACCGATTTTATTGAATGAAAAATTGTATTGTACTGATACAGCTAATTACCACCGCCCCCCATCCATCACTTTGGATCCCTGTATCTTACCTATACCCCGTGGACTTTATTTTTTGCCACGAAGGGACGAAAATGTCAATTACCATTACATAAATGATTTGCACCCAACTGGGGTTTTACAAGGCTGGAAGACCTGAAGGGGGTGCTAAACACGTGATAACCGCCCCCATCCCTCTTCAGTACACAGGGTTGGGTGTTAAAGAAATTACTCAATATCCGAATATCCTGCTCGTACTTAATAATGGGTCCCTAGGAACCCCCTTATGCATGAATGGGAATGCATAAAACAAGCATTAATTATATAATCAGAAAAGATTGCCCTTTATGTGTAGAAAGATGCCAGTATATCGTGCGGACTGCGCACCTAAGTAAAACCATAGCAAATCTTTTGTCAGGATTGTATGTTGGGCTAAATATATGTAAATTGGATCTTCCAGAGCAGGTATAAACATTCAAAATAAATTACAAGTGGAGGATGTGGAAAGCGGGGTCGGAGAAAAAGTTTGGTTCCAATTTTGAAAACAATGATTTTACCATCATTCCAGGACAATAAACTGAATTCATTTATATTGTGCAATTTGCTTGTCTTATGACCCTTCAAAGGCGGTATGGGTATTGAGTTCAGTTCAAAACTGCCTCAGGATAGTGGTTTTCTAGATGGGTCCCTTAGGCACCAACGTGAGTGAAAGCAATTGTCAGCGAGAGTAGATCTGAATTGCTTGTGTTATACGTGAGTGCATATATATTTAAAGGAATGCAACATTAAAGATACTTGTCTTCAGAGCACATCTTCATTCCATCTTAAAAGAGAAAACAAATATATCTTGCTGTGTTATTCTACTCAAGGAAAAATAGCCTACCTGTGATCATAATGGATTTTAATAGGCAATTTTAATAGGTACTTGTAGGATGAATGTAAAGCATAGAGCTCAATGTCCAGACTTATGACATTCTAGTTCCAGACTACATTGTTTATGTATATGTTACACACCACTAAACTGGATGCCGTAAGGATCATAAATCTGGACTCTAATAAGTATCATAATCTTACAACATTGTGTGTAATTCTATTGTATGTAATATTGCTTTTGGGCATACCAAATTCTTGAACCAATCTGATTAGATCATTAAATCCGTGTTATATTATAAAATTCAGATCACTTGTGCACAAGGCTCATTTGGTGGTGTGTAAGGGGTATTTCCTACCTTTGACGTCTACGAGACGTCATAACAATACCAAAGAGTCACCTACATGCCAAATTTGAGCTCTATAGCACGTTTAGTTTCGAAAATGAAGGCCATAACAGGTTATAACGTTGAAGTCTAGAAACACTAAAATCAAAATCAAAATGTAGATAATGAATTTTCGGAATTAATAGCATATTTTTGATGAACATATGACAATGTATAGCTTGTTATTTTAATTATTGATAATGGGAAATTGGCTATTCAAGGCAATTATGGTAGGCCGTTACCTTCAATTTATCATTATTTACGGTCGTTGTTCACAAAGATCGAAACATGGCCAAAGTTTTTTCCCATTTATAAGAAAAAAAGTAATTTCGATATTGCATTTTTTTTTAAAACCTGAGAGGATTGTTTGACGATGGATATCGTTCATTGAACGTTAAGATCCCTAAAATTAAAACATTCGTTTAGCCAATCATTTGAACCAAATGGCAATTCGGTTGATCGACAGTAAATAATGTACTGATTAACATCAGCTCACATTGGGTGTTTATCTAGACCTATCTAAGCCTTGATACCATCAATCATGAAATGTCTCATATATTTAATTTATGGATTTAGAGGCAGAGTATTAAAACGGTTTCAAATTTATGTATCGATCTTAATAGGTATATTCTAACTCATGTAAATCTGCCAGAAAATGTAAACTATGGTGTATCATATCACGTCGCAGGGCGGAAAAAACCTCATATGTAACTTAAAGGTCAAATGACAAAACAGCTATGTAAAAAGTGCGCACCAGTACTAAAAACCCTCATGTACTTTTGGTCATCTAAATTTAAGGCAGAACATCAGCGGGTATCACGCAGTAGTCATTAAATGAAAATCACTTCTGCATATTAAAAATAAAAAAACAATTCTCTGGTTGGTAATTATTTTTTTTTTCAACCAATCGTTATTTTTGTGTCCCTGTATATTTCAATATGAATTGCTAATATATGGTTTGATTTTAGAGGTCAAATGCACATAAGAGGTTATTTATGCCCAGCGACATTGATATACCAAATTTACTACCAATGGATCAAGCTCTAGATTTTGTCTCATTCGCAGATGATGCAACGATATTGTATCATCATAAACAGTCTTGTTGTCAAGTCAAAGTAAAGTACTAGGGAATAACAGAAAGTGCAAAATTGTTTAATGCAAAACAAAACTTTCATTCATGCTAGCAAACAAAATATATGGGTAGGGGGACACACAGAAAACAATCAAAATCAGGAATAATCGTTTTCGAGATAGTATTAGATGACAATAAGTTTTAAGTGTAAACAAGACAAAATTCTGGGTGTTATTATAGATGAAAATATATCAGCAAGTTAAAAAAGTAAAACATTTTAATCATAGAAATATACGTCCAATATATAGAATGCCAATTGCATCACCTTATATAGTACGGGAATCTGGGCCGGGGTAATACGCATACATGATATTGAAAGATTACTGAAACTGCAGAAAGAGCTACAGGCGGAATATTACAAAAAACAGCAGTAGTGTTGTTTGTAATATTCCTTACAGTACTATATATAATACTTATATTAGTACTACAGATCGCCACAAACCCTTAATCTTTTAAAGATCCATGATATGTCTAAACATTTTGGGAATTTTTAGGAAAACATTCTCCAACCAATTCATGTTTTAAAAGATACAGCGACATAAATTGACATCCATTGTTCGAGAATTGTACTATCAGTTATCAAGAAATACTAACAACATTTGCAATCCAAAGGGAGTGAGGATCTACAGCACCCCCGCCTTTTTTTAACAATGTTATATGGATGATTTTTAAAAACTTGTAAATATTATCCGCATTTTTAAGAATTTCTTGAAACTAGTATGATCGACTAGCAATTAATTAGTGCCATCTCTTTACGCATTAAATTTTATCAGACCACCAACTCTCCTCTCTCTTCCTCATCTCTCCCGTCTCTCTCTCCCCTCCCTCCCTCCCTCCTCCCTCCCATCCCCAGCCCCCCCCCCCCTCTCTGTCCTCTCTCTCTCGCCCTCTCTCTCTCTCAGTATTGTATTGTATCTCTCTGACTTGTAAAATATTGTGTGTTTTCGTTAGCAGATTACCACGTCTGGCCTCATTGGCCTGGGTGTTCTTCTCGCTATCAGAAAACAATTTCGTACTATATAGACATGTTCCTACTGTGATATTGTGTCTTTATATTAACATAGACATGAACATGAACAGTCATTTGAACAGAAATGAACTAGAAAGCATGCAGTCATGCTTCTTAAGCATGTTGGTTGTGATGAAGATCAAACATATTAAATAGACAATTGGTTTAATTATAATTAATGGGAGGATGCTACTCCCAACAATCTTAACAGCGTTTCTTCTTTTCTTTCGGCTTTTTTGACAAGGATTATAGGAAATTCCAATTAGAATTTCAATTCCCCTATAATTTTAAAACAAGAACAAGAGTAGTCGGTATATTTAAATCAACAATAAAGTCTTTACTGAAGGATGGTACGTTTAACGACATAATTCCGAACATTCGCAACAAAGAATAAAAAAAATGGGACAAAGTTTGCCAAAAGGGCAGACACACCTGCGTATCATGGTGCTCTCTTTCCATTTACTATAAACTTGACACTCCTTTTTTAAATTTTTGTGTTTTACGTACACTGGTAAAAATCTGTAATTGTTTTTCTTCGTAAATTGACAATTTAGTATTTTTATATGGTTTTTTTTGTTCCCGTAAAGCATACAGTTTATGAATAATTAGGTGTAATTAGAACCAAGTCACAGCCAAGCACTTACCCATGATAATAAAAATCTACATAATTATCAATCTGTTATAACCCTCAATTGTGTATCTTTCCTAAACTCACGATAAAGTTCTATTCTATTTTACGAATCAAAACCATGTCTGTAAAATTTTGATGCCAGACTATACACCTCCGTTTTCGTACAAATTTAGAGCAGATGAACTTGATGGATGAAGTTGGTTCTAATTACACCTACAAAACCACAAGCTACACCTGGCACAAAAGCTATCTCTCATGTTTTTGAAGCAGTATTGTGCCAACGTCAGACTCATTTTGAAAGTTTTTTTTAATGTTTTAAATAATACATTTTAATTGCCTGTGTCTTGTTCTTTCATTTAATACCTGTTTTGTACAACAGAAAGTGTACAGAAATGGCTGATATATAACGCCCTAAAACCGCAAACCCCCAAAACCAAAAGTGCAGTTTTTTTTTATTTGTTCAATATGGGCATTGCGGTGTACTGGACACGAACACACGGACCACAATCAATATTGCAAGTAGGCTTCCTCGCTCATATCAGTCGGAAACCTCTTCTTTAAAATCAAACACACGTAATATTGCGTTGTACCACACAGGACCATTGAAAAAAAATGCACATTTTTGGTTTAGGGGGTTTGCGTCTTTCGGCCACTCTATCTCAGCCATTTTTGCATGTTCTGATTTTGGCACAATACTGACGAAAATCATGCCGAGATACTTTTTGTGCCAGTGTATTTCTGTGTATGTTTATTCTGGCCATTTGGGGCCACATTTATTCTGTCATTCGCTGTTGATTGTTTGTACAGTAGCCTTCGGAATCATGGCAATACTCATTTGGACTTATGAAGGTCTACCCAAAGAGGTAAATATTACGGGGGTCTATTTCTTGTACCAATTTGCATAGCAACGGAAAATATGTAACAAAACTGTTTGTAATTGTAGTTGTATAGTACTCTACTTTGGGTATACTTCTTCCTATCACTATCTATCTTATCTCTCGTGGAAAATTTAAAACGGCGTAAGAATTTCGATAGTTGCATAGCTCAAATCGCAAATTCAATGACTTTCTCAGGCCAATTCCACAATTGACGGTCTTCAGAAGTCATTTTTGTATGTTTTTTCTTAACCAATTTTGATTTTTTTTCACATTCAGCAAAGTGTGTGCGAATTCAGCGTTTTTAATAAAGGAACAGATTTTACAAGTGAACTAACGCCCCAATAATACTCCAAATTATGTCATATTAAAGTTTACGAGCGGCGCCCTGTTATGTAACAGGATCGATTCTCTCTAAAGACTGCAATACTCCACATGGAGTAGATTGCCTTCAAATTTAACCCTGCATTCACACCACAGGGTATACCTAACAATTTGATAATCGTAGTTAATAACCTTTTTATAGAGGGGTAACCGGCCCCAGGTGGCAAGCGAACATAGCTTTAATTCCAGGCAAATCAGCTCTGTGCCCACATTTCTTTGTAGCATGTAAACACATTATATTGTACTTCGCAACGACTCTGTATGTAGTCTACGCTTTAATTCCGCCAACACGGAATATAGTGTCGAAGTGTAGACTGTCATTATGTCCATGTGGCATAAAACCCCCATGTATAAACCTTCACCACACAATTATGACGTATTTAAGCCATGAAATGCAGATATTGAAGCTATAAATACAAATATACCTTTTCAACTAAGCCTAAAAGCACATTTGTGTTTAAAGAGTTCCCCTAATTCTTCCAAACATTTTGAGATTTTTTAAAAACAAAACTTTGGTAATTGGCTATTAAACAATGCGTGTGACTGGTCGCGCTCTAAATTCTCTATGTGTCGCAACCGAAGGAATTTTGGAATAGATATTAATATGCGGAAATCCCATAAAAAATCAACGGCTGTTGGAAAACGTCCTTCTAATCTTAAATAACCAGGCATGCGCCATACTGTCTACGCTCATCCATTAGCTTTCCGTCGGTTCAGACACGTCAATTAGATTGAATGAAAATGACAAAATCATGGCATTAACGTATTACTAACTACGTTTGAAATTAATGAGAAAAAAAGTTCTCTCTCACCAAAATCTACATTTCTAACTTGGAACTAAAAATATAATATGTCAAAAAGGATTTTTCTCTCCAACCGATTTTGAGCAATGACCTATTTGGCAAATCACCCTAATATTATAAAGTACCATAACCTGAACCATTTTGTAAGCAATAAACCCCAATGGAATTGGTTACCACCCCCTTATTTTTTTTTTCTTATTGAAGGAGAGGTAGACGAGGAGGGTTAAAAATAAAATGTCATCATAAGGAAAAAAACTCATACAGTAAAATAAATGCACTTATATTCAAATGTTGAGCTTAATGATACTTAAGATATTAAAAAGGCAGGAGTTTTCCAAAACGTTGGAATGACGACTCATTTAATGCAAAATTAATAGGTTTTGCCGTGAAAGCGAAGTCAAGTCCGTTAAATTGTTACACATTACCAGTAATAGAATTCCATGTTGTATTGGCAGCAGTAGTTTTCAAGTGCAGTCACGTAAACTCTGAATTATATATGAAATGCCATTTTAAGAGACTGTATACTAAATGCCTTTAGTGCCAGAATTTCGATTATTTTTCGTGTACCTGTTGTTGGCTACTACAACAGGGAATTCTTAGAATGCATAGAACGAGAGGGGAAAGCTTATTTGGACAATAGTTGGTAGGATGCCTCGATTTTCTCGCCGCACGGATATTAGTACGCTTAACGCATTTGTAGATTTAAAGCGACATAATGGCATAAAAATTGACATAATGAAAAGGGCCCTTACTGAAATCACTTCCACGAGTTTGAAAACAATTTGGATTTTACATCCTGTAAAAACAGTAAAAACAGGAAGAGTTCCAGCGGGAGGTGGCAGTTTGTGGCAATTTCTGGAGAAACACAGAAAAGCAAGGTGTTCACATCCGTGACAAAATTTACAGTGTATCTTTCTGCGACACAATTCAAAAGCATTCAGATCGGGATTCAGGCATTGTGGTAAGATATTGATCTGGCAAATGAAAGATGGATTAGCCGGGATTAGCACATATACAATAGCAATGGTCTGTGAGCTGATGACAAACATGCTTTTCAAGTTTGGTAAATGCTGGCAGTAATGTCAGCATCCTGTTCCATAAATTGCCACAAACTGCCACCTCACCCACCCCCCACCGGAACTCTTCCTGTTTTTACTGTTTTTACAGAATGTAAAGATCCAAATTGTTTTCAAACTCGTAGAAGTGATTTCAGTAAGGGTCCTTTTCATTATGTCAATTTTTTTCATGCCATTATGTCCCTTTAATACTTAACTGCATAATGTGTTTGCACTTTCGATAGTACATAAGGGGTCTTCTAGGGGCCATGAATTATATAACCACTCTCCCAAAAATATTAGATGAAATCTACTACATAGTAGAATGATTCAAAGACATCAAAAAAAAATAATTACTTAAAAAATGTTCAGTAAGAAAACTAGGAACAAAACATTGATTGGAGTTTTGCGTCAAAATAAAGACACAAATTAGTTTCTGCATTTTCTACGGCGTTGATTCATCTAGACATGTGCTGTTCGCTTTAATCGTTAAAAATAAACTATATTTACTATATTAAACACAAATATAAATATATATTGTCATTTTATATTTGCAAGGGTCACTTGATTGTTAACATGTAGTTTGCCATAGCTTGCTACAGTGAACCGCTATATGATGAATATGAAAATTACCGGGGGGCACTCGTATTCAATGGTAGATATGATGCGTGAACAAGAAAACGCGTATAAAGGGTCTCTTTTTTCCAACAGGCGATGTACGCGCGTACATTGATTAGGGTGTCAAAAACAGCAAAATATGGAAAAAAGGGTATGCTTTTTTCGTAACCCCGAAATCGTGATGTACGCGAGATCAAATTCATCAAAAATATTGTAATTTGGAAGTAACGCAACATGACCAAAGCCAGATAATAAGGGTACATTATCAACACAATGCATTGATTACTTGTTTACTGACAAAAATACTTGTTTATGGTAGCAAAAACAGACAAAAATGCTTGTTTAGGGTATGATTTTTAGTCGGTGGAAATACTTGTTTAGGGTGCATTTCGGAAGGCCATGTTCACGCATCATATCCACATTTGAATACAACTCCCCCCCCCCCCCCCGGGGAAAATTATAATCACAGTAACTCTATATTTTTCATTTTGTCGTGGGCATTTAGTACATGGAGGCTCCTAGGGACCTATGCCAATTAGCGCAAAAATGACGCGATGGATTTTTGTTTGTCTATGCAAACGCAAGTAAACGTCAGACAAATATAAAAAATATAAACAAAATATATTGCAGCGTTAAACTATGTGAGCCGAAAAACAAAATATGAATCCCTAGGAGCCCCCATGCATATTAAAGAGGTACATATATTTTATTATGCTGTTGAATACGAAAGCTGACGAATATTCTTGTCCATTACGCGTTTTGAAGCTGTATCTTACGAAATGGATGCATGAAGCTTTACAACATCATCCGCCGGCCTTAAAGGTGGTTAACCCCATCAAGGTCCATTTTTTCCACATGGAAGCAGTATCACCAAAAACATATGATTACAAATTTTGAGTTAAAACGGTCCAGTTGTCTATATAGATAGTAGGGGAAAATGTCCACCAAATTGGCCCATAGCAGACTATGCGTTAATAAATGTCAGTGGTTATACCACATTTGTAGACGTTTTTGTTCATTACATCGAAATGATTTCCTGGGCCTAAAATTTCACTGGGGTATAAAAATGAGAATATGAACTTTCTTCTGATATCAAAATCACAATTTTGATGGAGTAAAGTAGGGGGATGATATTGTCGATCGAGTAACCCACCTTTAACGACATACAGCCTGTCAACTTCAGCTCTTTGAGTATCTATTATGACACCGTAATGGAATGCAATGTCCTCTCTGATCCATGTTAATGGGTTTTTGTTTATGCCTAGACTATTAAGCATAATGATTATCTGTCATTTACTAATGTATATACAATAGATAATGTTCTGCTTGTCCTTTCATTTTGGAAAACACTCAATTGTGTACATAGTTAAAATGAAGTGATCCATTAATTCACACGTTCGTTGTAAAATTCATTGAATTATATATCGTATTGCTTAGGGAAAACGACGCATGCAATATCCGTAAAACGCACTTCTGTTTTGGAATCATTTTAATAATACACGGCCCAACATATTGAGAATATGAACTGAAATATTCTTTAAGCGTCAATACAACCCAGAAGAATGTAACTTGGAAGAATTTGTCATGAAAACAATGAGTGAAAACAAAAAATAGCAAAATAATGAATCCCCATGATTATTCCGCCCGACATTGTTGAAAAGTTACATTTCTGGAAAAAAAAATCAGCAATCCCTGTGACGGTTAACATTGGTGTGAATACATTATAATAAAAATGTCCCTATATAGGATTAAAATTAAGCGAGGTGCCACCTGGAGAAGGAGAAAATAGCATGTTTTTTTCTAGACCATATTGGATGCGGGTTAAAACAGGCTGTATCCTAGAATTTTTGTGCGAGGGCGCTTTTTTCAATATGACCGCCAAAATCTCATGTAAGTGTGTAAGTATATATGGGGCATGTTTTACCACTTTTCATTATTTTTTTATTAGAGTTATTCATAAAGAAGCTATGTTTGTATTACAGAATATAATAAAGAGGTCCAAAATGGGGGTGCTTTTTTCAAAATGGCCGCCAAAATCTATATAAAGGCGCTTTTGACCAAATTTTGCATTAGCTTTGATTAGAATTAACACTTAAGTGGACAAGGTCTTCCTACTTCCGTTGGTGGACAAGGGGGTGTCCATGGAACCCCCCTATGGAAACCACTTTCCCGAAGGATTTTTTCATGAAATTTATACCACACATGCAGGGTCATAAGATAATAACAATTAAGCAATAAAATTAGAATTCTACAAAGAAACATTAAAATTAAGGGCAAAACATTATTTTCAAATTCGGAATAAATTAAATTAAATTAACGCGACCTCGTTTCCACAAAATATGTATGTGAAATGAAAAAAAGGTGTTAATATGTGTTTTAAAAGGTCCAATCTACGTATACTAAACACAAATGATGTAATTTTTTAATATGCCATATTTTTGGCAGATGGCTTTGTCTGCCGTATAACTTTCCCATTGGTTTGTACAGTGGCGTGATGGAGATATGGCAAAATCAAAGTGATCGCTATCAGCATATAAAGGGTTAACTGATTTATATATTATTAGTTATTGTTTAATTACATGAATATGTAAATACTTAAACAGGACAAATATTCTTAATTACTTGTTTTAATTAATTAATATTTTAGTGACACTCCCGTTGGTGCACAAGGGGGGGGGGTTCCTAGGGACCCACCTAATAATCTACAATTACCATACCGGGGTGATAGATTTTTTTTTTTTCATGAAAAGATGCGTATCCAAAAGTTACACAATTACAAAAAATAGGAGTCGGAAAAAGTAAATCGTTCGTCGTAAAACTGACAAAATATAGTTTGCGGGTCCCTAGGACCCCCCCCCCCTGTCCACTTAAGTGTTAAGCTACATCACTACGGTATCCACTGAAATGGAACTCATTCTCAATGGTCATCAGTAAAATCAGGCGTTCCACAGGGGTCAGTCTTATTTCCAACACTTTTCCTCATTTATATTAACGATATTGTAGATGACGTGAAGTAAAACACCAGGTTGTTTGCAAATGATTGCATTTTTTATCGGGAAATCTGTGAAGATGAAGATCAAGCTATCTTACAACAAGATCTCAACACAGCGTTCAAATGGGCAGATATATACATGGCAGATGAGCTTTAACGAATCCAAAT
Source organism: Ophioderma brevispina (assembly GCA_023653785.1). Lineage (NCBI taxonomy): Eukaryota > Metazoa > Echinodermata > Ophiuroidea > Amphilepidida > Ophiodermatidae > Ophioderma > Ophioderma brevispina. The sequence goes on along the minus strand of JAMKCH010039336.1, from coordinate 2,546 downwards.
GCCATCTTCTAACCATCACGCGGAAATCAAAACCGAGTCTTTCAATTACAGTGTCGACAATCAAGTCATAGAGCGCTCATCCAGCCATAAATACCTTGGCGTGACTATTGCCAGTGACCAATCATGAAACCAGCATATTGCCAATATTATCTAAAGCCTGCTCTACTCTAGGGATCATCAAGCGAAATTTGGGACTTTGCCCTCAAGCCATCAAATTAAAAGCATACCAAACATTAGTTTGTCCCCAATTGGAGTATGCAGCAGTTGCTTGGAATCCACATATAGCCAAAAACATCTATTCACTTGAATCTGTTCAACACCAGGCAGTTCGTTACATCCGTGGTGTCTATGACCGCAAAACCTTTTCCACCTTGTGTTCGACTTCAACCAGCCATAGGCAGAGCTCAAAACATTCTCCACTACCTACCCATTTAAGGATCACGCGACTGGTATAGATTATCCACACTATACCAATCTGAAACAGGCTCCCGCTGGAAGCAGGAACAGCTCCATCAGTCCAAGTTTTGGAGAGAGTTCCGGCTTCTCAGCACCACCAATCCACAGCTAAAAGATGTTGTGATTATATTTTACTCGCACTTATTTTGGTATCTGAACTAAATCGTCATCAATCATTGTATTGAGTAAATCGAGAATATGATTGGATCTATGAGTGGGTTTATCAAAAAGTGTCGGAAATCTCCTGGTATCCAATTTATCAGGAATATCCATGCGCACATCAATGTCCCCTGGAAGCACAGGTGCTTGTGGCACATCGCAACTTTCCTCCAGAAACCATTTCTATTTCCTCAGGAATTCAGAAGTTTTAAACTTATTGACTTGGGATGACGGTGGTCGGTATACAGCGATGAATTTATTTTGAGGTTATTTTTTGTGATAGCAAATGTCAAAATTTACGAGTACAAACCGGCATGAGACGCACTAACATTCAATGTCTTCTTGTACAATGTACCAATACCGCTTCCAGCTCGGGTACCGTCATGAGATAATGTAAACTCATAGCTAGGGGGTTGCACTCACCAAAGACGACCAAATCGTCATCGACTAACCACATTTCAATTATGACCACTATATCAACGCCATATTGCGTACTATAACCAAGCATCGGTTTGTATATCTAATACTGTTAGCCAATGCAGCAATGATTTGGAGATTTGTACTGCAATTGGGTGTAAGCAACGAATGTCTACCCCCTGGTTGTTCTGCTTTAATGCTTATTAGTCTGTATTTTTCGCACAGAATATGTTTTTTCTTATCATATGAGTTCCCGCCTTACGGTCCCTCGGGCGACGAGCAATTCCGATGGTCTTTGGTAACATTATAAACATCGTCAAGAATTATTTCGAAACGCAAGATCTCGGAACGGGTATAGTAGAAGTGCTTTGATGGTGTAGCACTGGTCAAAATATATTTAGATTCACAATCCATTTTTCCTTTATTAATCTAGCTTGATGGTGGAGGGTCGTTCATGTCTCATGTACATTATACAGTACCACTATACCTACTCACGTTGGCAGAATCTTTTCGAAAAAATACAGCTTGCAAAACATCCAGCATGAAATCCGTTTCCTTCAAAGGCTCCATTATAAATGAGAATATATTCCAAAAGACGTTCAAACAAGATGGTAAGACATATAATACATGTTCCGGTTAAAAACCGGGTGCATAGAGGGAGCAACCTCACCCGCCACTTTGAAGGCTTCCCGTGTTCACACGCAACCATAAAAAAAAATCAATTCGTGTTTGTCAAAAGGTTATAGTTGGCAGATATTTAAGCAAATACGTACCGACGACCATATTGCAATATATAAAGCAATATTAAAATATCGTTTTATCATCATTTACTAGTGCGGTGCATTTATTTGTTTGATAAACCTCAGGTGCAACGAGAAATTCATATCAGGTGTCCCGCTAAAATATCGAAAGCTCTGCGATGCAAAGCTAAATATCCTCATCTGAAAGGATTAAGCTAAGCAAGATTTATTTGCTACTAGACTTTGTCAGAAACGCCTCGAAAGTTTTTCCATCACAGAGATGGGATCACCGGATGCGAGTGTCGAGGGCGAGCGGAGTAGGAGATCCATTAGACATGCTATAACACATCGTATACAGGGACTGTGCAGCAAATAAATATAAAGTGCAACGCCAATGATGTGGCTACTTTGATGCAGTAAGAACCAGATATCGCTTTTCCATTGAAACAGAATATTTCGAAATACATATTTATTTCGATAAACTGCATTTCTTAATGTTCTTTCTTAATCACATAAGGTTTCAAACGTTTGATATCATATCTGAGGCCTCATGTAATATGTAGTCAAAGGGGTCTTCTGTGTTTCTTAACAGAATATTCATAAACATGACATGCACATAATTATGTTTTGTGACAGCATTAAGCAAAGCAAAAGACAATGCATATTCTTTTTCAAGAAATACATACAATTAGTGAATCGTGCGAGATAAACAGCTGTTAGCATATGACGATATTTTATCGTATCGTGTCGTATTTTAGCATACGATAATATGTG
>JAMKCH010039335.1:0-13969 GCA_023653785.1 Ophioderma brevispina | reverse complement strand
TATGGCCGTTGAAGTCGAAGGGTTAAGAGGTGGTCGTTAGCCATCAAAGATTTTTTGTTACATTTTTTGTAAATATTATGCAAATTAAGCTCTAAAAGTCTATGTTTTTGTAAGGACTAGTTCAATTGTCATCATTTAGTGCTGGAAACCGACATGAAAATCAGGGGACATTCTACCTCCCCTCAAGGGGGAGAGGTGGTGGTGCACCCAAGATGAATTTATGATACATTTTTTAAAATATTCTTCACAGTATGGCTCTACAACTCTATGGTTACGTAAAAATTTATCAATTTGCCATCATTAGAACTGAAAACCGCATGCAAATCCCTAACTTTATTAGCGCAAAAAATTGGATTTTTCTGTGGAAAAATTACCATTTGCCCAACTCGCGAACGTTGTGACGTCATTGTGACGCTATTATTACTAGATATGTTGGTACTTTCGTTTTATAAAAGCTTCTAAGGTAATCATCCCTATCCTTTCTGGTTATGTTAGCGAAAACAAATGCGAAAGTAGCAACCGTCACCGGTGTTAGGATATGCCGTCAAAGTAGAAGGGTAAGAGGTGGTCGCTGCCATCAAAGGCTCTTTTGGGTACATATTTTTTGTAAATATTACCACATGTAGCCTCTAAAAGTCTATGTTTGTAAGGACTAGTCAATTGTCATCATTTAGTGCTGACACCGCATGAAAATCGGACATTCCTACCTGTTTTGGCGCAAAACGCAAAAAAAAAATGGATTTTGAAAATTTTCCGTGGAAAAAATGCAATTTTGCCGGCTAGCGGACTTTATGACGACATTGTGACCGCCACCAAAACTTTTAGGTATGTTGGTACTTTAGTTTGGTACTTATTTTGTATCAGTGGAAAGAAGAGGATCATAGCTAACCACTGTTATCAAATCATAGCATCGGGGCATATAACGATTCTCGAGGGGGTGGTAACCACTCCTGTGTCATGCCTTCCTAAAACTCATACTCAATTGAAATCACCAATTTAAAGAACTGGCATTTAATTGGGGAGTTTACATAGGGCCTCAAATGTAAAAAAGGATCAGGTTTGGTCTTCGTTACTATCTATGCAGTAGGGTAAGGTTCAAATATGCTTTGAAATTAAAGATGGCAAGGGCAGCTAAGATATTAAGGGGAAAACAAAATATTCAAATTTTTTACCCCCAAGGCCATCTTGATGACGTCAGATTTTCTCGTCCATCTGCTTACAAAAAAATAGTTTTGGAACTACACAGTCCATATTCTTGATCAGAACATCCCTCATGCATAAAAATAAGTTAAACAGTGGGTTAAATGGTTGCAGAGCATGTTTGTCAGAGAAAATAGCTACTTTTTTATGCCCCAAAAAACAAGTAAAATCAGAATGAGAAAATCGTCGTAAAGTTTTGTTTTGTACTAAGTTCAAGGGGGGAAAATATATTTAAACTGCATATAAAAATGAAACGAAAAATATTTGCGAATAATGAGGTGAATATAAATAACAAATTATTATCGGGCTATCGAATATTGCCAAGGAAAGAAATAATTGAAAATTACAGATTGTTCTCCAAAATTGATGTGACGTCCTCAAAATGACGTCATCGGGCTATGCATCCCAATTTTTTTAAAGGGACATCATTTTTCTGGTTTTACTAGACCATATAGGATACAAGCATGGTATGTCGGAGGATCCTGGGGGGGATGCCACGGTAGCGGGGGACAGCTCACGGGCATTAATCCGCCTAGCCACCTGTCAGATCGGTATCTTTAAAACACGTCAACAGAAATAACAAAACAAGTTAATGAGTTGCTGACAACATGCTTTTAAAAGTCTGCCAGGTTCACATGGAAATTGGTGGCAGTGATTGTCACTGCTGTCAGCAGCAGCACTCGATAATATACCACAGTGTCTGGGAATACCAGTGCTTATGCATCAAAAAGAATTTGAATATAAGCTTCGAACAAACATATAACAATGGTTTGCATTCCAAAGCTAATGAAAGTAACAAAATTGTCTTAACACATTTGTCATGGGCCAGATGGAATTTTTTAAAATGTACACTTGTCACAGTTATCTAACAGTTTTCTTCACTTAAGGTGTGATCTCATATACTGGTAAGCATTCCAAATATACCAAAAAACTTTTGTTTCCAAAAAAGAATGCGGGGTGGGTTCTTCTCAAAAATGTTCTTGTGTTAAATAGAACTCTTCTTTAAGATGAAAAGTTTGAATAAGGGATCATATTAAGCCCAGAAATGAAATGGACCCTATTTAGGAAACCCAAAACCGGTTTCTAGCACATATCTTCTTTCCAGCACCCCCTTGACAGTTAGCTTGAAATTGGTATTATTTACAGTCATAAATGGTAATGGTATTTTATGGCTGACATTTAAAACCCCAAACTCCTATCCTCTGCATGTTAAACATGTTGTTTGATTTCCTTATAATAATTGAGGAAAAAATATTTGGGGTGGTTTTGAGTGGTAATTGTCCATGCAATTTGCTGGATCATGACCACATATTATTAGAGAGATCTTGAAGAAAAAAAAGGCCAAAATCGTGATGGCTTGTGCATGTCTTAATTACTGATTATTTTACTGATGTCATGGTTTTAATTTGAAACACATTGATCAAGTTAAATGCCAGAGCTTTTGCAAATATTTATAGTGGATGTAATTAGTTAGGACTACCTAAGGTCAGACTCCGGGGTGCTTATTAATTACTATATGATGCGGTAACTTGTAGGCGACTTGGACATTGTCAAAGTTTGTCAGCCGACATCCTGACGTTTAGTGAACCAATTCATTTGTGCGCTCTCCAGGGAGGCTTCTCAAGTTATTTTAAAATATTTTGGAAAAGCGGGGTTCTTTATATTTTGTGTGTGTGTGACTTGTTGAGGTATTTATCACATGAGAGTGTACAAGTCAAAATTGTGCATTCTACTCATTTCCTTCTTAGTAATGCGTTGAAGGTCCAACATGTGTTTCGATTTCAGGGAGAGAAACATAAATGCCATGAACTAAATGAGACCTTTCCTCTTAATTGTGTAAATAGTAAATGTTGATTTGAAGGGGGACATTTATGAAGCTTATCAAAATTTGTTGAATTGATTTAATATTGTTTAATATTTTAAGAAACGGTGTCAATCTTCAAAATAGAGCAAGAAAATGTTACAGCTGTGTGACATAAAAGGCCGATTCAGATTTCTCAAGGCTAGTGACCTCAGTTTTCTAACAAATCATATTTTTTTGCATTCAAAGAGTTTGCTTAAATACTAATCACAATGTGAAATAACTAAGCTCAAATTAGCCGTGTTCAGACGGGCCCAACAACTTGAGTTTTTATCACACCGGATTAATAGCCACAGTACAGTAACACACCAAGTTGCGTTCACATGAATTCCATCTCGGTGATCACATGAAGTCCTTACCAAGTGCCAGCTTAGCATTCGGTGTGATGGGAAACGACCATGCCATCTAGCCTATGGAATTTGACAATGATAAACAATGGCATTGATAAACAATGGCATTGGTTCTATGTCGGTCCGTATTTAGTTCTCGCTGAGAGTTTTCAACACTTTGCACGCACAAGGACGACAGCCCATTAAAACATATTGCCTGACAATGATTGAAAAAGGAGGAAGCCTGTTTATTTTTTAGTTTGTCAGGGTACACCCCTCTAAGATAAGTAAAACCTGTTCCACAAATGTGCATGGTCTGGTATGTTAGCAAACCTGTAGAAGCATCTCTCTCCACTTCAGAAGCATCCTTTAACAATCTTTAAATTTAACATCCATCCTTTAAGTATGAGTGAAATTTAAACAAAAGTAAGAACAAAAGTGAATGCCCTCCCCAAAAGGAAGTGGGGGTGGATTCTAATTATAAAGATGTATTTTTTTCCTCTAAAAAACTCTCCCCCGTACTAAGTATGTTTTTAAACATTTTTATACCAATTCCCAGAGACCAATATATAAAATGTCTATTTCCTCAACTATCAAACAAGTACGTAATTAAAAGCAAGCAAAATGAGCAAAATAAATAATATTAAATTTTGTTAATTTTAAAAATCCGGTTGTAAATTTTTTTTTACACTATTTAATGACATTTTCTTGACAATGAAGGAGAAAAAGGAAAAAAAATCATAAATCAATAAAGATATTGAAACGAATACTGTAACAAGCGTCTTTTGGTAATACTGCCAAACTAACATGATCGTGAGGAAAGAAAGAAATCAAGATTTCACACACACCCAATACAATATGATAATATTACAATGACATCGTGTTTTACACCCCAACCGCCAGGGAGGGCTATTCCATTTCAATATGTAACCCCTACCCTTTCACAAATTTTAGGGTCCCATGACCTGGGCCCAAGACGTTCCAATCTATCGATTTGTCTGCCTGAAAGTTGAACAAGACAAACTGTTAAAAATGTAGAAGACATTTTTTCGTATCAGTCAAAATTGGGAAAGACTTGCTTGATTAAAAATCGAGGGCAGATGTATGGATGATTTTTTTTCTTCAGCGGGATTGGCATATATAAGTCTTGAATAACTTAATCAGCTTAATGACTTGATGCACCCTTTGTGTGTCATGTTCAATTGTTCATGGTTATACTGTTAGTGAAGATTAGGTGGAGGCAATTGAAATCTTATTGTTCATGATACCTATTTGGCATATCGGGTCAACGGCATGCTTCAGAGCTCAATTTTTTATTTCCATTTCAAAGGGAAGCTTTTTTCATAGTGTAACACTTAGTCATTACGGTCATTCTGAGCTCTTTGTGTTGTTATGTAAGCATTACCATCCCATAAAATAGGATTGAACGAGAAGTTCGGTGGTTTTAAACACTTGAATCTGATTTTTTGGGTAGTAGCTTTGCAACTTAGACTAGTACAAATTCCATTTTGGTGGTATTTTCTTGTTGTGATGAAACTAACAGATGTTAACCCCCCGGTACTACCTTCCTATCTATTGGCTTCTAAGCACTATTTGATTTGGTTACTTGGAAGGTATAAACATGTAATGAGCAAATCAGAGATACTGTAAGAAATGCTGGTAGTATAATAGGCAGGCACTTTTTTGATTGGTTCCTCAGAGGGCCCATAAACTCATGTGTGCCTCTAATGAGCCTATCAGAACTAGTGTATCAAGGTGGTAGTGCTAGCCTAGGGGGTTAAAGAAAATATATATGTTAGTACAAACTGAAACTTCCCCTTGGTATTTAGTTGACTTAATTTTTGGTCTAATTTTAAATTTTGAATTTGAAAAATTTTGGGAAACTTTTTTTAGAAATTTGTGATAAGTATATTTCTCAAAAATCAATCATGATGCTGCGTGTGTGCCGAAATAGATATCCTGTTGAAGAGGGAACTGGAAAGACTCAAAGTCTACAAATCTTTTTATGTTTAAATTTAATCTTTGCAGCAAATTCACTTACAAATTAAAATGAAGAAAGGCCTGGGGCTGAGAAAAGTCTCTGAATATGTCACAATTCTTCAAACTAAAAAAGTGTTAGACTTTTGGTCCCTTATTAAAAATTTTAATTACATATCCCATCTGGCACATCATTAAGTTAATGAATAGGCAACCGTTTTTAGAAATTTTCCTGGCTTCATATTCCTCATCTGTCAGTTAGTGAGAGGTATGTTGCTAACTTTATGCGACATTGTTCTGTGTACGGGCCTTCCTGTGTTGAAAAAGGTAAAGTTTTCTCCTAATTGCCGTGCAGGTAACGCCTATTCCACAAAGTACATTGTACCGTGTAACATGCAAATGTGCAGAACAAATTATTCAAATGACTTGCAAACTTTCCTGTAAATAGGCCTAATGTGTATTGTGCTTTTTACTGTGATGAAATTTCATATGGTGAAATGTACTCCAACTGAATTAGATTGAAATCTATAGGCGAGCCATCCTGTTTATTTGGGCTGATCTGTGTCTAATTGTGGAATGAAGACACAACCTGTTTACACCTTGTAGTGGCATTAGTATTCTCCTTGGAAGATAACGTTTGGTTGGTAATAACCGTGGTTCATATTTCCAAACTAGGATAATCGTTTCTCTGCTCTTTCAAGTAGGTGGTGTTTGCAATTTTGTGACAGGTGAATAAAAATTGTTTAATTAGAGAACTGGTGACATTTACAACGAGGTATTTTTCAGTTTTTTTGTTATGTAATGCTTGGCAGAATGTTACTTACCCTGCTGATCATAAGTTACGTAGACGTTTCATATAGAAGTCCCAAGTATGCCAAATGAGGTATTGCCAATATGTGATGCGATCTGGGAAAACCCGCCACATGGTGGTTAATTTATATTTGAGTTTTAACTATCACTGCAGAGTTTTTAACATTTAAGTTTTCCATAACTGTTTACTTCTTTTCTTCTTTGATACATGTCAGAAGTTACGCCTTTACAATCTGACAAAAATAAGTACAATATAACCGATTTTAAGCTATTTTCTTTGTTTTTTTTCAACGTCCTTTGGCGACATTGGCGGGTTTTCCCAGATCACATCACATATATTCTGCCAAGCGCTACTGCACAAAATACCGCGCATGCACAGAATACCTCATTTTCCATACTTGGGAAACATGAGACATTTAACCAATTTCAATGGAATTTTATTTCACCCAAAACGGTTTGAATCAGGGCCTTGTCATGAGACGATTTAACAGCAACTGAATCATATTTTATGATGTGTAGCACATTTGCTTCTAACCTTTAGTTAAGGTGCGTGCTTCCCGATCCTTTGGACCCACTGATTTACCCGGAAGTAGTATCGATTGTGCTATAGATGAAAAGCCGTATTTTCTATTGTCGTCCTGGAAATTGAGCCCCAAAGTCCATTTCATTCCCCCAAAATATAAATAAAAAACAGCCCGTTTTAGTGGTTAACCACTATTCGCACAGTATTGGAATAGGGCTTTGCAACAGCATTATTGCGTCTACCATCACACCCGCAAGTTTGTTTCCACCCCCCCCCCCTAAGGTACTTGATGGGGTGTAATTACAAGTGCCAGGCTCTCAATTCAAGTAGAGAACAAAATAAAATAAATCGAACAACCGCCTTTAATTAAATGGAATGTTATGCAGTTGAGTGCCCATGTTAGCATTTGTGAGCTGAGAATTACAAGGTTCTGACATTTTGGGTCATTTTAAGATAGGACCAAATTAAGCCACAAGAAACAAAATAAAAACAAAGACATTTTATCAGAAGGGGACCTTTAAAGAAATTACATGTTTAAAACCTAAACAAATATTCATTTTGTCCCCGCCAACTTTTGTTGGCGAAAGGGGACTATAGAAAATGCTCCCCGTGTTTGTGTGCGTTGTGTGTGGCGTGTGTGTGTCCCACGCGATCTCTTTGGAAAACAAGCAAGTGTGGGTGTCCCTCTTCGCAACATAGTGTATCCCACATCGCGTTGGGTGGATCCCGGAAGGGTCATTGGGTCTGGGTCAAAAGGTCAAATGAGGTCAAAAATATGGTAACAACAGGGTTAAATTGCATAAACATTGAAACGATATCTTTTGATCAAGCAAGTATGGATGTCCATCTTTTGACCCATATATGTCCTTAAGAAGCGGCGGATGGCTGAGTTCGGAGATGGGTCATGTGCATGGGTCAAAAGTTCAATTGTGGTCAAAAATTCATACTAAACCTTGTCAATGTGGGTTAGGATGAGAAACTTGGTGGGTGGCTCCAACATTTGGTGAAATTTTTGAGGTCATTTCAAGGTCAGTCGTCCATTCAAGGTTTTCAAATCCCTAAACAGTGGAGGAGGAGTGTGGAAACTTGGTAGGTAGGGCATAGTCATATTCAGTGGCCGGAAAATTTTTGAAAGGTCATTTCAGGTCACGCTTTGGTCATCCAAGGTCAAATCCAAAATGTGGTTGGAGGATGGAAACTGGTGGGTGTGCTCAACATTCGCTTGCCAAAAATTTGAAGTCATTTCAGGTCATGTGGGGTCATTCAAGGTCAAATCCCTTAGACATGGTGGGAGGATGGATGACATTGGTGCGTTTGTCAACATTCGGCGCCCGAATTTTTAAAGGTCATTCAAGGTCTGTGAGGGTCATTCAAGGCTAAAAATCCCTAAAACATGTGGTTAGGATGCTGAAACATGGGAGGTGCAGGTCAATTTTTAGTGCCGAAAATTTTGAAGGTCATTTCAAGTGGAAGCGGGGTCATCCAGGTCAAATCTTAAACATGTGGTAAGGTGATGAAATGGTGGGTGTGCTCACCTTCGTGCCAAAAATTTGAGGTCCATTTCAAGGTCATGTGGGTCAATTCAAGGTCAAATCCCTACCAGGGTAGGATGATGAAACTTAGTGGGGCGGTGGTCCATATTCCGTGCTGCAAATTTTGAAGGTCATTCAAGGTATGGAGGGTCATTCAGGTCAAATCTCTAACATGTGGTGGATGATGAATGGTGGGTGCGTGTTCACTATCAGTGCAGAAAATTTTGAAGGTCATTTCAAGGTCATGTGGGGTCATCCAGGTCAAATCACTATGCATGGTTGTATGGTCATGAACCAAGGTCATTGGGTCAAATCACTCTGCCTGGTTTATGGGCATGAAACCAAGGTCAATCTGGGGAACCAAAATTACTTTGAAAACGTTATGGTAGGAGCCTCTCGGGGGTTTCATGAACAACTCCTAAGTTATGTTACTGCGCTCATACTACCGCGACGAGAGGTGGGGGACCTTTGTGGTTCGAGAACTGCGTTGTAAAGCTTAGCAAACTGTTAGTGTCACAAATTATTTTACAAAAACCAAGATGTCTGTTAGAATCTTGTAATGCTCACGCTATGAATTGTGAAGATAACAAAAGTATGTCTGTGTTGTTGTGAAACCCTTTGGATGAATTGCAAATAGTAACAGGGTACGTGTTACCTTGGGGTTTCAATGTAATATGGATTACTCTGGTACAGCCAGAAATGTCGAGTGATGTCAGAGCTTTTTGTGTAGTGTTAACAAACATGTTGCATCGTAGAGCACATCACCAACACACATACCAGCTAAAATTGCACATGCAAAATGTCAATGTAAGCAATATTGTGTTTGTGGGAAAAAGTGGGAATCTAGGAAGCTCTCCCTGGGAAATTTGACCATATGAAGGGAAATTTGGCTTTCAGACAAGAAGAAATACATTAAAATGGTTGGGAATGGGACATCTTCTCGGGGAAATATGCATTTTTCTCCCTGGTGAGGACAACACTCCCAAACTTCTGGCCAGCGAAAAATGCTGCATGGAGATGAGCAAAGGCAACATTTAGGAAAATAAAAAAAGGCGGAATTTACCATTGTCATTGAAAATCAACTCCTGTGAAATTCACGTGCTGCTTCAACTACCTCAGGGAAGTGTGCTTGATAAGAAGCATTTAGAAGGCCACCATATATTTGTACTGGATTGGGTTGAAATACATTTATAAGAAAAAAAAGGAGTAAAAAGACTTCGAAAACATCATCCTGACTAACTAAATAAAACAGAAGGGTTAGATTTCGGATTCATCTGTCCCCACTTGGCTAAAAAATTTATTTGTTAAAGCCAAAAATGTATGCAATTCAGGTGTCTCTGCTAAATATTAGGAAATTTTGTATATTTTTTTTATCTGTGAAGGACATAAATTTAACTGCAGTGGCCAGCTCTGAGGCACTTGATGCAAAACATGTTCCAAAACACAAGGACATGCACAATCAATATTGAATTGACCCAATGAATATTTTTGATTCTGTTAAAATTAAACATGTTGCTAAGATCATACCTTCCCCATTAAGGATACCAATGATATAAATGGATGGTCCCTGGTTAAATCCCAGCGGGCGGGACACTTGTTAGCAGGGGGATTATTTAGGGAACACACTGTACACCTAATGCTTAAAATCAGAAGGAATTCTGCTCTTTGGTTCGGTTGAAGTGAGCAAATACACTTTTAAGCACTTGTCTTTCAAAAAGGGGATGTAAAGATTATCCAGTCCCACGTACATGGAACGCCATGTACGTGTGTTTATCCCCCGGCTTGAAAAAGCATAGGGGGGTAGGCGAGGGGCGGACGAATGTCAGTATGTATGTATGTGTATGTATGGTGTTCGTGGGGTTAGGTTTTCGTTTTTCAGTTACTTCAAAAAGTTTAAGTCCGATTTAACCAGAATTGGGGTTAAGTGCCATAGGGGTTTACTTATGTGTGGATGATGTCAAAGGTCATGGACAGGTTAAAAGGTCATCTGAGTCATGTTCCAGACTGCCCTTTGCCAGGGGATGACGCAAGTACCTGGTACTCCCCAAGGCTGCCATGGTAACCGGGACATAACTGTAAAGTGGTGTGTCTGTACACTGAAAACCTACCCAGGTAAATACTACAGGGAAGTCCCATTTCATGCTGCCAAGCTATAAGATGCCTCTATTAAAACGGGAGTGGGCAGGCCTGTTGTCTGCCCAGAAGAGCAGGGCAATAGGTGAAATAAGATCAAGACAATCCCAGTTCATGCTTCCAAAGATATAAACTGATGAAACTCTATTTGAAAAAAGGAGTGGGAGGTCATGTTTCTGCCCATGAAGTGTAGGTCAATGCAAATCAGTCAAGCTCCACCTGGTATGTCTAGGACACCAAAAACTAGTCCAAACAGCTAGGTGTAAAACTAAAATGGATAACGGACCAATGTTTCAAGTAGATTTGGTCCATTGTTTGTAGGTCAGAAAGTGCTGCAGGTCATAAACTTGGTCCTATGGTCTTGGCTCCTGTCATCAGGTAATCAGTCCCCATGCTTGATATCACTATCAGTGATCCAGGGCAATGGCAGTCTCCTGTTCTTTGAGGAAATCCTGCAGGTGCTGAGATATATGCAACCATTTGGTTAAGGGAGGGTGCTTAAGTTTTGTATGTGTGATGGGTGTGGTGATGTAACCTGTTGACATCCAAGTTGGAGTAGTTAATGGACATTGCAAACTTTTTTCTCAGTGGGGCAACATTATAAGGTGTGGGAAATGAAATACGCTGCAATCTGTTGGGTTTAAAAGGGTGTGGGCATAACTTTGTTATTGGCTAAAAAATGGTCGGTGCTAACACCACACCTCTTGTTATAAGCGTGCACCTACATGCTGGGGGGCTGCAGTAGTAATGCTTTCAGTGCTCCCGGATTCATTCTCTATCATTCGCTATGTGAAGAGTTTGCTGTGTTGATGATCAAAACTATAAGGCTTAAATAAGTTTAAATTACTTAGCTGTATTTCAACTATTATTAAAATTAATATAATGTAATTAGTCAATTAGAAATGCTGTATAAAAGCCAGGTAGTACTCTCAGGGGGGTTATTAATCACTTGTTACCATGGTAAAATCTAAGGAATTTATGAAGTGGTCCTATTTTAAAAGTAATTCAAATATTCACTAAACTTTAAAAAAAATGAAATAAAAGGGAAAACAAAAATCATAATTTGTAACAAATCCTGTAATCTGTTATATATTGGTGACAGTTTCATATACTGAATGTAATCTTTCTCAGACTGACGACCCAGACACTTGAGTATTGGTTTGATACCCAAAGCCTCTCGTGTAGGTGGCAATGTTTTGAGAAGTCCGTTTAGACGAGATAGTAAGTCTGCATCCCTGATTATGGTGTGGAGGATGGCGTCAGTCATCTGGAGTGTTACTAAGGCACTTAGTTGGGGGAATATTAAAATAATAAAAAGAGATAAACTCTGACAAGGCGGTTAATAGTAGGCGATTCAAATCTTTGACTATAGCAATCTTAGTTAGGGTATAAAATACAGAAATGAGTGGAAGTGTATCTTTGGGAATGGAAATAGCCAAAAAGTCAGCATTTCCAACTTTTTTCCAAAGAATGACGACTTGTTGGAAAGATGCAGAAGTTTTCTCTGCATGTGATACTAATTAATTCACCATGAGTTCTTAAACAGACTTCTGTTAAGAACCCCACACCATTTTAACTTTGGCAAAATGTTTCTTCAAGATTAATAAATTAAAATATGTGTATATACATGATTAAAAATTGTCATAGTTTTGAGGGAAATTTATTAAAGGGACCATGGTCTCCATCGCAAAATAGCCTTGTCCCAGAATCCAAGATTTTACTGGAAGTGGTCAAAATTTGGGTACCTTAAGAAATCTACTATTTTGCTCATTTGCCACTGTTGAAAAGGCTAAAGGATGTTTGGTTTGGAAGTTATGAGCGAAAAATGTTCCCATTGGTCGACAGTATTAATTTTAACAGTACTCTAGGGCTTGATGGAGCGAAAATGATTTTATTAAGTCTCTGATGAAATGAAATGAAATACTGGTACAAAACTTTACAGGTGGGCTTTGGTGAAGGCCTTTCTAGCAAGATGAAAACTTAATACTTCAAAAATTGGACCATCCCCTTTAAAATATGGCAAAGTACCCTGTAAATATATTGCTCTAACATTTAAGAGGTAGTGAGATGATATATAGAATGAAGGAAGTTCATTGAAAGTGCTTGGGCTAAAACAGGAATTGATAAATGTTATTTAATGGCGACAGAACAATCTATAAATGGGCCTTGCCCTGCCTTCGTCTCAGACATTTATTGATGATATTGCAGTGTGGGATTTTCCTTCAACTTGAATTTGGGAAACTGACAGATTAGAACTACAGATTACGGCAAGAACAGGTTTTAAATTGCAGGGATGGGAAATGGAGGATTTCTCCTTTACGCTAGAGATAGGGTAGACCAGGGCAATGTTACCTAGCTCTATAACATGTTATTCAGTGCAACTTCTCACTTATGTCTATACCTCACCGTGTAAAGTTTAATTCTTAATTACCTGTCTCCTGCTATTGACTCAATTACTGTTTTTCCACATGTCTGTGCATAATTAAATTTACAGAAGTTAAACGTTCTTAGTATACATGGATATGGTTATTTTCCCACATTACCATTCTTATGTGTAAAGTAAACTAGTGAGGATCACTATGGAATTGTTTCAAGGGTAACAAGCACCTGCAGTTAGTGGAAAACATATCATTTGGCAGGGGTGTGTCTGTAAGTTGACCCAATTGAAACACTTTTTCTGACACACTTATGAATTCAGAAACCCATGTTTATTAATATTAGGGATCCAAATCATGTGTACCAGAAAAAAAAAAGTGGTCAGAATGGGTCACCTTCAGAAAACACCAATTCTGCTTGGTTATGTTTGTTTTAAGACAGAATTTCAAAAAAGCAAGTGCCGACATGTGGACTTTAAAGTTGTTTTGCACACTAAAGGAATTTTTAAAAAGGGATGTGAATGATGCACCAGTAAAATATATGGAAATAAGAGATATAGACCTTTTTAGTGTAGGCAAAATTACGTCAACCTTAGGTAGGGGTAAACATAGCAATTTGATACCAAAGCTATTGTTAAAACATCACTACAAGCCATGTAATGCGTTTTACAAATGTTTAAATTACAGTCAGTATAAGACATAAATTACAATCAGTTAAAAGGTTATATTGTCAGCATGAGCAATGGGATAATTATTAAGTCGTATGTGATGGTGGGTGTAAAATGGGGTGAGGGGTGGGTGATGTATACAGACATGTTTAAAATGGTAGATAGATGTGTTTGAGCGTTTAGTTTCAAACGCTTATGATCTGGGAGGCAGAAAAGTTGATTTTTCATTGTGAGCGGTGCTACTACGTGATGATGCGATCAGGACTCTAGCAGCAGTTTCGCAGTTTGGTCGCGTATTATAAGCTTCCTACTTTGCGCGTCGCGCCAGTTCCATGCTGGTCAGTACGGCTCCAATATCCTTCGTACACATCCATCTACCCACTCTCCGTCCCAGCCAGGTTGTGATTCAAAATATCTGATGGAATTGATCGATACCTGGTACATTGTTTGGTGGAGGTATGGGATGATGCTAAAATGCCTTGGGACATGGAGCTCAGCTAACAGACATAAATGGCATGAAAGATTGACAAGCCATGAGTTATGTTGCAACCTTGAATAATT
>JAMKCH010039334.1:0-13574 GCA_023653785.1 Ophioderma brevispina | reverse complement strand
GTGAAGTGAAATTATCGTCCCTGGAAAAGTGCAATCAAATATGCTCTTTTAAGTTTAATATTTCTCCTGAAAACTACTTAAAACAGTTAAGGGTTGCCTACCGATGTCTTACAGCCAAAGTTAGTAACTTTGCTAAACATGGACCATTTAGAGAATCGTTAATTGAGCAAAAATTGTTTCTACCATCGGTCCGATTCATTTTTGCATGACTTGAGGCCAGTAAAATATTTCAGGTTGATAAAAGAGAAGGCCATTCAAGTCATGCTTTAAAAAAAGGCCACAGGACTGCCGTTGAGCCTGCTACATTCACCGGGTGGTGCAGAGAAGATGAGAAAGACTGGACGAAGGGCTCTATTTTGAAATCCGATTACCCAGGATACTCTCATTCACCAGCTCATTGTTTGAGTAACTTCAAGGGCCGCTTGATTGAACCTTTGAAGTATTCTGTTCATCCGACTCAACTTGGCCAGTTCGGAAAAGGTCAGAACGGAAGTAATGACACACAGGCTGCTATACTAAAACAGTTATTAATTTTCACAGCTAAAATTTCTTTCTCTGCTGGTAATGACTCCACTTTTGGTCTGATCGATAATTATTTATTTTATTCACTGGCGAAATAATTGAGGAAAACTGACTTTTTAACGAAAGAAACAACAAAATTAGCCCTTTTTTTTTTTTTTAAGATTTTTTAGTTTTTGATTTTTGTTATTTTAGCCTAATTGAAACATATCCGTTTAGTTCCTGTGTAAATACGATATATGATTATATAAATGCATTTTGTAACAGCTCAACCGATACCTGTTGTTGCGACAGTGTCAAAAGAGCCAAATGCTTTGAAAATTTGGGGTCAAAGTTGTCTGTAAAGTGATGCAAGAGTATGTTTCGCTGTACTGGTCACGACCAAAGTTTAATGACTTGGTGTAAATGCCAGTTGACAACCTAGGGTAATTGGAATGTTCTGGGATTTAATGACATTGGGGTATTAAATGTTCTATAGCAGAAGCGCAAGTCTTTTTGATCCGAGAGCAAATCGGATTAAGGCTATAAAGATGAATAGGCGGATGAACAGTTTTATCCTAAAGTTTGAACAGTTGAACCATCTCCTCTTTCTCATCTTCTCGGGTGGTGGCAACAATACGAATTCTTCCGCCAGTCTAGTCCTGCTGAGCATGACTCCTCCATATGTACAATTATCATAATGCCATTAACTTAATCAAAGGAGGAGTCATGCCAAAATAGTGTGTAACTGATATGACAAAATTTTTGTCTCACATTCTCCAATAATTTTCACACTTCACGCAAATAAATATTACCTGATTCCACCTTGAAAGCATTCCTTAGAGTGTTATCAACAACATGATAGTCGTAAATATCTTCAACTCTTTTTTGAAGTGAAATTTAATTAAAAATCCATGACTTGTAAGATTCTGACCGGTGACTAAGTCCCGATTTTGTATTTCTATTTTAAGCCATTCACGCATTTAAAATTGGATATTACTGGTGCTAAAGGTAGAAGAGTGTTTTGTGAAAGCACCGGTGAAGCTTTGAATAGGAATCAGGTAAGATGGAGGTGATGTTGTCAGTGGTCGCAATTTGAAGGCCACACAAAAATGTCATAGCTGATGCACGTAATGTTTTGGGACTTCACATATAGACTGTTAAAGGCATACTGTTAAAGAAATGTCATGGGAAGTCCCAATTATTGGGACTATTTCCGCCTCTTGCTATTAAAAGTAGTGAAAGAATTTAGTATTCTGCCACAGGCTACGAATTCGGCAACGTTAACGGAATAAACCGCATGTTAAAGGTGCCGAATTTTAAGTGGTGGCAGAATACTAAATTCATCCCAAAAGTAGTTGTAAAAAATAATGTTACAAGTTTAAAGGTACGTGTTCCGATCGTCTTTGGGACCCCTGATTTACCCGGAAGTAGTATCAATTTTGATATCAGATGAAAGGCCCTATTTTTCTCATTGTCATCCTGAAATATGAGCCCTCAAATCCACTTTATTCCCAAGATATAAACTAAAAACCGCCGTTTTAGTGGTTAACCACCAATATTAGCACAAACGTATTGAATAGGGCTTTGCAACATGCATTATATTGCGTCTACCATCAAAACCGCAAGTTTGTTTCCCACGGTACTTGATGGGGTGTATGTGCAAAGTGTCAGGCTCACATATCAAGTAGAAAACACAATACACATAAATCGGAACAAGTACCTTTAAATGGGTCTTTGACTTTGGATACTAATCTGCTAAATGTTGTTACAAGTTAAGTTTATGGGTCTTTGACTTTGACAAGCGGCTAGGGGCCGACCAGGTAACCTCATCAATCAATAAGATTATGGTATGTGTGCGCTTTATTCCGTTAATGTATTCATTAAGTATTTCAAAAAACTCTATCCTACCGGCTCGGATTGCGTGACGTGCGACTATAGGCGCTCGTCTTGTATTACCTAAAAGCCGTGGGTTCGATTCCCACTTCTGACGCAAAATTTTAATATACTATTTTGGACTTAGAGATTGCAATGGAAACTTCAGAATTGGTTGTACTGCGAGTTACACAGTAAGTATAGGGTTACCTGGTCGGCCCCTAGCCGCTTCTTTGACTTTGGATCTGCTTTTTGCTGCATTGCAAGACATAACATGACGAAGACGTGATCGTCACCGGCAACATCCAGGCCGCCATTTTACATAACTTAGGCTACTTTATATAATCTGTTAACGATACTTGACCAATCACCTAACTTACTTACCTCCTCCTGTAGGTACGGCATTTTGCAC
The DNA here is from genome assembly GCA_023653785.1 of Ophioderma brevispina. NCBI lineage: Eukaryota > Metazoa > Echinodermata > Ophiuroidea > Amphilepidida > Ophiodermatidae > Ophioderma > Ophioderma brevispina. The sequence goes on along the minus strand of JAMKCH010039334.1, from coordinate 10,789 downwards.
AAATGAATTGTTGCCACCAATTCAGTATTACACAAATAAAAGACACGGGAATGAAGCTTCGTGCCCAGTGATGACACGTCTCGCTATTTGTTTTGTTTCCGGCTTTGTCGGCTGCCAAATTCTAAAATGAGGCGCGCTATTATTCGGACCGAAAAATTTCCATACGATTATACACAAGGCCGCCTGCGTGACTTCTAGCTGAGACTCATCAAATGCTGTCGTTGATTAATTTTGACTTTGCCAGACTAACAGAGCTAACCTCATAATCGCTCACGATTTGATCATCGCAAATGCAAATGCTAATTGTTGGCAACTTTAACGCATATTTTAAAAAGTTTCTAGAGGGTGTCCACGAAAGAGTATGTCACCATGTGAGTAGAATATGTTCTTTTGAATGACATTTGTTTTCAGGTTGACACCCCTAGTTTAATGGCATTTAACTTTTGCTTGTATCATTTAAATGTGTAAGAGCGACGTGGTGGAGCAAAATGGCGCTACCGTTTCAACTTGACCCCGTTGCAATGTTGAATCATTGTTTACTCATTGTAAACGTGTACTGTCAGATGGTTTTTGTGTTGTGACGCATTACTAATGGAATAAGTAACGCGACGTATCGTATGCCCAGGGTATCACATATTATGAAATGGTATGGGTGGTAAGGCTGGCGCTTCCAACCCAGGCCCCACATGTCAATCAATTTCTTGCCCCTAGTCTAAAAGTGTACACTTGTCAAAAATAATAACCCTCCAGCAAAATAAAATGTTTCGGATTTCGGCAAGGGGAGCCCCCAGGAGCGTTAGTGGCGGCACAAGACTTCTTTTTCTTTGATTTCACCTAAAAAATAAAAAAAATAAAAAATTTTTGGGGGAAAACGTCCAAATTTTGGCTCCGAAAAACGTCTCAAATGTGTGGCCAAAAATCGCTGATATTTCCCAAATTTGGTGATCGTGATTTTGTCCAAAAATCCGTCATTTTCTTCTTGCCAGTGGGGGGGGGGGCTGGGGGTCAAGAAAAAAAAATGAGGGGGCGCAAATTTCCCCTGCCGCTTCCCCCGCTGGTGCCGCCACTGATGACTTAGAAGTTTTTGTACACTAAATCAATAGGATGTGTGTTGTTTTGACAAACACACAATGTATTATTATCCACAAAATGATAAAAGTCCACTTTTTGCTAATTGTTTTTGATAAAAAGGTCCTAATTAGAGAAATCTTGACAATAAAGTCCTCTTTTTTTTGTTTTGAAATGCTCAAAAGTCCAAAAAGGAAAATTTTAGGACTATGAAGCTAATAAAATCTCAATGCCCATGGCGCATTCAATAACTTCCAATCACCATTATATGAGCAAATACACCCCCCTGTTTTTAATTATAATTTAATGATACCCAGAACATTCATAGTCAGCTTCGTTAACATGGTGCACATCCAAGGCTATGAACTCAGCCCTTGGTAAATTAGCATACCCTGCCTCATAGTGCAATACCATCTTATAAGTTATATAGTTTGTAGGATGTGGAGTGTGTGTAAGAGTTCAAGCCTTGATACCCAGTTTTACATAATATGTCATAGTTGTTCATTGTAACAGGGTTTTCTTACACGTGGTACTATTGTTTACACAATAGCAGGCGACTCTTTTGTTCTCCTTCAATTTATGTCAATATGGGAAGCCACCGCACATGGCTTTTCTTTTCGATAGTAGATAACTCTTTTAAACTGGCACCCATACATTACGTGTTATGCGTTCCCGACACACTCAGTGCAAAATACCATCGTGCTGCAAATGTCACGTGTTTTGTGCCATGGGCTAAGTTCCTGGACATATGAGTCACGCATCCCCCCCTAGCCAGACGAGGACGCCAACTCAATCTGATATGCGGCAACAGCCAGGTACGAGTCACAAGTGGTACAGATGATTGAAAGCAGGGCCTTCAGGACACTGTAAAAAAAGCAAAAAACACCATTTTTAAAAAAAAAGTAAAGAAATTTGCATGCTGCTCAAGAGATACCAAAATCTTGCTTATCAAAGTGAACCAACATTGGAATATGGCAGGATCCTTGTTGGGATCCGTCAGGGCTGCAAAGTATACCAGCAAGCTTGACAAAAGATCCTTAAAAGGGACATCTGGCCCTAAGAATTTAGCTTTTGACAGTAAATTAGGCTAGTGTCATGAAACGTCATACTTTAGTAATTAGTTATTAAGTTCCACGGTGATGATTCGGATGACTATTGTATTCACATCCTCTCCATTGCGTTAACTAAATAAAATTCTCTTTTAAAACCAGTTAAAATGTAAAATACTCAGATTGCACACAAAAAAAGACAACCACTGCTGCTCTATTGTTAATTAGGCCCAAGAGGTCATTGCTATTCAGCGAGTCTTTACACACTAACTAAATGTTACTTCTTTTTATTCTTAAATTATATAAACATATTGAAAGTTCAATCGCAACGAAAGCCTGCTTTTGTTGGCATCTTTATGCATACCATTTGCTTAATTCAACTTAATTAATAAGCTGAAAATAACATTTTCATATGTAATACAAATGGCGTCTTTTATCATTGCACATTACAATATAAATTGTTACTTTTTCATACATATATGTTTAAATGACTATGATGTTGAACTCTCAAAAATTAAGATCGAGCTTTTTTTTTTTTTTTTTGTCTTTGTAAATAAATTCATTCTTCACGCAAGGACCTCAAGTGAGAATAGGCCTATCATAGCACATCCTGAGAAGGCCTATTAAAACCTTATACCTCTAAACATGTAATTTTTTAACTTTCGCATAACCACAAACTATTGCTAATTGAAAGCTAAATCAATTTTTAAATCAATATGGATTGGTTTTTAATAGAAATCCTAGGTTCGCATTTTCACATCCAGGAACAGCATTTTTTTTGCTACGACCTATCATCGTAAGTGCCTTAATTTTAATCCGCAAGGTGACCTATGTGCTGCCAGGTGTAGCGTGTTTTTTGCATAGATGTCTGTGAATCTTTAAACACATGTGCACACTTTAATTGAGAGTAACTCCTAACTTCTTCGATCTCTTGGTTTCTTCCCTAATACCTCTCACTTTAAACTTTGCATGTAACTTGACTTTCATTTAAACTATTTGTGTCAAATAAGACTTATTATGTTTGTGTAAAATCACTCATTATGTTGCTTTGCCAATGGTGTATATTTACCAAAAATCCCCCCGGGAAAGGCAGATAATTTTCTCATTGTCCCAATATCGATTAAGCATGTTGTTAAGACCGGTCAAGTCCACGCCGCTCCATGCATTATATGCAATACATTGACCCATATCAAGCATTCCTGTTTATAGTAAACAGCCATTCCACACAGCCAATGCCGTGTCATATGGTACACAAGCAACCATTGACCAATCAATGGGGGTTTTGCCCTGTTGCTGGTTCTAAAATTCCAGAAGACCTCCACAAGGTAAGACAAAATTACTGGGGAGAAAAAAGTGAAACCATTGCATGTTATTCATCCGCATGATAAATAGTCCACACAGGTGGAATAATAATTGGTGGCAATTCACATGAAGGATGTCAGCTATCTGCTTTTCGTCAATTGCAAACAGGATGGTCTTTGTGATGTAATGGTGGGCAATTCACCCTTTATACAAAATTCACTAAATATTCATCAATTTAACTCGACCAATATACAACGTTTTCACAAAAACACCATTTGGCACTTCATTAGGCTAATGCATCCAAGTATCTACTAGACAATCTTTTAAGATTTTTAAACCATAAAATATTGTTAACAACCCTTTTCACATTCAGTAAATATGTGACAACCACAAGGTTACATGTCTGCAGTCAATGTTTTTTTTTACCTTGCCCACGAGATCACAGTGCATGGCATATAATCCTATTAACCTTAATTGGCTCCAGTAGCAGTATAAGGCCACCTATGAGTGTTGTAATGTCAGTTGAATTTAGGCTGGATCACAGGTTCAACAGTTTAGAGGCTTATTCTATTATTATTGTTATTTTGGAACGCATTGTGTGAACATTGCATCGCCGTGAATGAGATACGAGCAAACACAACCCACGCTTCTTTTAGCTGCAACTGGGAAGTGTGTAAGTACCATGGTCCAAAGGCACAGGGGGCTTATACACTGTGGAAGATATTGGTGGCAATTTCATTAACAGAACTACCCTTCGGACAGAAAAAGTTCAACGCTCGGAGGCCAGATTTGTATGCCAAGATTCAATTGTTCAGGTAGTATAACGGCTATGTACAGGAACTAGAATTGCCATCACTTGCATCAGAAGGAATACGCAAGACTCACAAATCTCTTTATAATCCGTAATGATGAACTTTATGTCAGTGCAGCAACACAACGTTGTTAGTCCCCAGCAGGGGGCTACTAGAAGACATCCAGAAGACAGCTCAATTAAAATATAGGCTAACTTCAAAAAGACTAAGTCAAATGGCAGGCCCGTATCCCGTAATTGATTTGGGGGGTGCGGATTTGCCAGAGTGGACCTTTTTGTCGAGAAACAATTTTTTTTCGGCTCGCGCTCCGCTCGCCCCAATTTTTTTTAAAACCGTCACATTCAAAATTCTGATAGCGGGGTGGGGTGGTGGGTGGTGGGGGGATTTATGAGTCATTAACATCGCCGGCGTTTAACAAAACACATTGTGTCGTATTCTCAAACTATGTTAAAATAAACGGTGTTAGGCTAAACTGTGGTTAGGCTAAACGCCAGAGTTTTAAAAACGCAGTTAATATTTAACAATTCCGTTTAGCTAACCACGGTATTTAAACGCCGTAAATAGCATCCCCTACTGTACCTACCTTCGCCTCTAATATTACATGCGCGTGAACCATTTATGTAAGTCAGATAATGCCTTCCGTAGTTGTAAATGCTATGCAGGAACCCCACGGGTAAATTTCAAGATGAACGCGTTATGTTAAGGAGGCTTTAGAATTTCCGTGATGGAGACAAAACCCTCCTGGCCTAATTTAAAACTGTTGCATTTCCGCTGTGCGCATTTTGTCTATTATTCAATACTATAACGGTACACACGAGCATAAAATAGAAGCAAGAAAAATTGACGAGAAGTTAATCAACTGAGGACTCGGAAAAGAAAGATAAGAGACATAAGGCGACAACGGTTTAAACCACGAATTATCATCATAGGCTGAAAATATCAGCATTTGATGAAAGCGTGAAGTTAAACACACCTTAACTACCTCCCCCCGGACCAAGTCGTATTTTAAACACGTTTTAGACATGTTTAACGATGTTCGGCTAAAATTTAAACAGCGTTTAAAGTTAAACCATGATTTGAGAATTGCGTTTACTTTAGCGGCCGTTTAAATTGCGATTTACCAGTGATTACGTTAAACATCGTTTGAGAATCCGCCTACAACTGTATTGACCAATCATAGTCGGGTAGCAACAACCATGACACTAACAGCGCCAAATTTACACACAAAATCACACCGAAGCGGACCTTCAACATGGCAAAGCGGACCTTCAACATGATAAAGCGGACCTTTGTCAGTTGGGGGGGGGGGTGCGTCTGCAGCCCCCCGCACCCCCCCCCCCCCGGCTACGCCCCTTCAAATGCATTGAAGGCCGGCATTAGTGCTAAAAGTTGTTGTAATTGTACAACGTTTTAGGTAAAACCCTTCAGTACAGAGAACAGAGAAAGTTCCTCTCTGTATAAAGGGATTTCCCTAAACGTTGTACAATTAACAACTTCTTAGCACACTGCCTTTCATATTTCGCCATTTGACGTTCACTACTAGTGCTATACGCAGCCCTGATGATCTTTATTAACGTCAAAGACTGATGTTTTAAATGGAACGCTCCGTTTTCTCCATAACAATTTGCGACTGGAATGGGGCCCTGCCCCATCTGTTTATTGAAGCTACCACAATCAAACCAGTTCAAAGAAAGACTTAAAAAATTTTTATTAGCATCATTTAGTCCCGACCGGACCCTCTTGGCGTGATACTCCCTCCGTACCGGAGGAGGAGCCAATTATTTATCCAGCTCCAGAAAAAGAAAACCGAAACCTTGTTTTGAGCTGACATCTCTTTACAGCTTGCATGCCTTCACCAAGGGAAGGTGCTCAAAAGTGAAAGATGGCCAACATGAATTTTTTTACCCAAAAACAAAAAAAAAAGTGGGGTTTCTTGAAGAACTACACAACCAATCATCCTTCTATCCAACTTATACAAACTTTTCACACAATTCTAAGAAGACTGGAAAGCATACTAAATATGACAATTAATCAACCAAGGAGCAGATGGGATTAGGAGAATTTGCAACAAATATCCACATCACACCCGTAACCAACCGAAGACAAATTCAGGAGTTCATATACCTGTACTGCGTCTCTTTTTTGTGGATCCGAGAAGCCTTCGACTTTCGCGGAAACCTGGGGTTCGTTCCCAAAATTCAGTCGTAATACGTGCCGAACTATGTCATACCCGTTGGGGCGCAAATAACTGTTATGAAAAGGTCCGGGGAAAGGCTGTTATAATAGGACATAGCCTGACCTGCTTAAACCCTCTTACATTCATCCGCAAGAGATTCTGATACTATTTGAGTTGTTGGATCTTACATTAGAATCCACATGTGCTTTTTCGACCGCTGCGAATTCCGAAAAATCCAGATGGCCGCCGGTAGCCATTTTAAAATATAAATTTTAATTTTGATACCTAAGTGTAATACCCCGTTTTAGGGGTTTTGGGGTGCTGGGAATTCATTTCTGACATCGTTTTTATCATTAGAGGTCCGTGTTACATGGTATGGATTTGGAATTCCAAGATGGCCGCCGGCAGTCATATGAAAAGTACACATTTTGAATGACTCATCCTAGAATTATGTGTAATACCTCGTTGTAGGTGTAGGAAATCCATATTTGACACCATTTTTATGAGTAGAGAACCAAAGTTAGGGTCAGGGAATTCTATGTGGCCATTTATAACAATGTTAGACCATTTAGTTGTTGCAGCCATCTTGAATTTCAAAATGGCCGCCACCATTAACTACTTTTGCCTATATCTTGGTCCCTGAAATTCGTAGAGGCAAAATTCTGGTGTCTGACTACATCCATGTTTTAGGGTCAAGGAATTCAATGACACCATTGATAACAATGCTGGACCATACATGTGCGGCAGCAATCTTGAATTTCAAAATGGCCACCAAGAAAAATGGATTATATTACATACAATCGCCTTTGATGGGGGTAGAAGCATGGTTCTGGTGTCTATACCCATGTTTACAAGGTCAAGGAATCCAAAAAGATCAAAGGTAACTTTACTGGGTTCTTTGTTTGTGGCAGCCATTGGTTATTTGGTTACCGGTTGAACTTAATTCCCTCCATTAGAAATATAGTGTCAGAATTGAACAAAAACCATTCATTTGGTACATGTGATGTGAGTTGATGGATTTGACATATTTAGAAGAGACATTTATGGCCAAAACACAATAGTTGGTAATGAACAAATGTGGTGGTGACAGAGTTGGCAGTGTCATTGGTAATGACATAGTTGGCGGTGACACTTGTATTTACCAATGTTTCTTGAAAGGCATCTATGACGTAAGTTGACAATATCGATAGTGCACACTTATTTAGTCCGTATGTACACTAGATCTGGCGTAAGTTGAGATTTTAAGTGACATGGTTGGCTGATGGTGTCATAAGTATCATAGTGACATAGTTGATGGTATCATAATTGGCAGTGATATTGCTGATGTCATAATTGACAGTGACATAGCCGATGGTGTCAGCGTTGGCAGTGTCATAATTGGAAGTAACATAGCTGACGTTGTCATAATTGGCGGTGTCATAATTTACAGTGGCCTAATTGAAAGTAACATAGCTGATGGTGTAATAATTCGCAGTGTCATAATTGGAAATGTTATTTTTGTTGGTGACATAGTTGGATCATGCATCATCAGAGTCATCGCTGTCTTCGTTCTCTGATGAAACAGGTGGAGAGTCCTGATCATCTGAATCGTCGTCATCCAAATCACTTGTATCAAGTCTCTCTACTTCATCTGCAAGAGCTTCGGGAAGAATCGGACAATCAACCCATAGTGGTTCTAAATGCCCAGATTTTAGTGCCTATCCATGTCCATCAGTTGGAGATGGAAAGTCTACAACCTACAACGGGAGTAGCTGCCAGTCTCCATGTAGCAACCTGATAGTTCACTCTATGGCAGATATGTTGTCGTAATGCTGCACGACATGGTGGTAACGTGGCAAGGTGAACATTGCAGCCGAGGTGCAATATACCGTCATCACAACATTTCTCCTTGATGAGAGTGTACCAATCTTGGTACGTACGCCAGACAGCGATATATGTTTCATTCTCCTACACTTTTCATTCTCTTTCACCATCACCATACTGTTTGACATTGGAACAGGAAACAAGAGACTCATCAATCTAACAGAAATTGTCTTAATCGGAGTAAGTTGTTGGCTGTTGGCCCTACATGCCTTCACACATAGTGATACAACTAGTGCCTTCAAGGTGACAGGGAAGGTGAAACCTATCAAAGTGATGTAGAAGCTTCCAAAGTTCCAACCATCCTAGCAGACCTAGGAAGTGCATGGGAGGTCACTAAGGAATTGTTTGCTGGTTTCAAAGAATTTCCATGTGCAATCTATGGTCGACCGAGATTCAAGAGTGTTGACAGCCTCAGGTTCACTCTCATCATGGAGAAATGTTGTGATGACGGTATGTTGCACCTCGGCCATGTCATGCAGCATTACAATAACACATCCGTAGAGAGAACTATCAGGTTGCTATATGGAGACTAGCAGATACTCTCGTTGTAGACATTCCCTCTCCAACTGATGGACATGGATGGGCACTATACTCTTGGCACTTAGAACCATTATGGGTTGATGGCCCGATTCTTTTCAAAGCTCTTGCAGATGAAGAAGAGAGACTTGATACAAGTGAGTTGGATGACGACGATTCAGACGATCAGGATTCTCCACCTGTTTCATCAGAGAACGAAGACAGCGATGACGCTGATGATGCGTGATCCAACTATGTCACCAACAAAAATACCATTTCCAATTATAAATGATAATGCCAATTATGACACCATCAGCTATGTCACTGCCAATTATGACACCATCAGCAATGTCACTGCCAATTATGACACCATCAGCCAACCATGTCACCTAAAATCTCAACTTACGCCAAAACTAGTGTACATGCGGACTGAATACACGTGCGCTAGCGATATTGTCAGCTTACGTCATATAGATGCGTTTTCAAGACTTGCTTAAATACATCGGGGCCTATGTCCCCACCAACCATGTCATTACAATGACACTGCCAACTCTTGTCACTGCCACATTTGTTCACTACCATACACCATGTCACTACTGTGTTTTGGCCCATAACTGTCACTTTCTCTAATATGTCAAATCCGCCTACTCACATGTACCAAATTTAATGACTTTTTGTCTTTATGACACTATATTTCTATATTTGGGGCTCCTATCTCCAAAGGAGGGAATTACTTTCAACGCAAACAACCCAAAAAAAAATTTGGCCTGCCACAAACAAAGACCCACTAAGTTTAACCTTTACTCTTTTTGGGGATTCCTTGACCTTGTAAACATGGGTATAGACAACCAGAATCATGCTTCTCAAACCCTCTCTCAAAGGCGAATTTATTACTTAATGCATTTTTCTTGGCTTCCGATTTTTGAAATTCAAGATGGCTGCCGCAAATGAATGGTTCAGCATTATTATCAATGGTGTCATTGAATATTTTGACCCTAAAAACGTTTGTAGACACCAGAATTTTGCCTCTACGAATCTCAGGGACCAAGATATAGGCAAAAGTAGTTAATGGTGGCGGCCATTTTGAAATTCAACATGGCTGTAACAACTAAATGGTCTAGCATTGTTATCAATGGCCACATTGAATTCCCTGACCCTAACTTTGGTTCTCTACTCATAAAAATGGTGTCAAATATGGATTTCCTGCACCTACAGCCATCTACAACGAGGTATTACACATAATTCTAGGATGAATCTTTCAAAATGTGTACTAAACATATGACAGCCGGCAGCCATCTTGGAATTCCAATCCATACCATGTAACATGGACTTCTAATGATAAAAACGATATCAGAAATGAATTCCCAGCACCTAAAACCCCCATAAACGATGTATTAAACATAATACTAGGTTAAGTCATTCAAAATGTGTACCGGGGTACTTTTCATATGACTGCCGGCGGCCATCTTAGAATTCCAAATCATTACCATGTAATATGGACCTCTAATGATAAAAACAATGTCAGAAATGAATTCCCAGCACCCCAAAACCCCTAAAACGAGGTATTACACATACTGTTAGGTATCAAATTAAAATTTATATTTTTAAAATGGCTACCGGCGGCCATCTTGGATTTTCGGAATTCGCAGCAGGCTTCGAAAAAGCACCTGTGTGATTCTTAAAGGTAAATGGTCCAACAACTCAAATCAAGTCTCAGAATCTCTTGCGGATGAATTGTAAGCGGGGTTCTAAGCAGGTCCTGGACTACGTAGGTTACGCACGAGTTTGGGGAACGGACCCTGGGCAGTTCTCGAGTGGAAATGCATCTTTAGCTTATAAATCAAAGATAAGTATATACAATTCCTTATAACTACACATTTGTGACGGGCTTATACGCTACATGAGCTAATACGCTACATCTGTGCCTGATCTGTGTGATTCCACACATGTCGCCCTCTGTAGGGCATAGATTTTTAGATGTATGCTCAATTGATCTTCGTTTG
>JAMKCH010039333.1:0-13652 GCA_023653785.1 Ophioderma brevispina | reverse complement strand
CCACCCTGTCCCCGGGTTAGGTTAATGTTCTACTGATAGCTAACATATTCTCCATATTTCTGTTCCTTGTTTAGGAAAGAGTACAACAACTCTCTCATGATGCAGTTTGTACTGTAGATGGCTCAGTTTTCAAGTTATGATCATAAATTTCAGACAGTTTTTTTCTTTTTCTTGTATTTGTAATATAAAAAAAAATATGGACGTACTTAGTTTCTACTGACAGTTCCTTAAATGGGGCTGTCGGAACCGCGGAGCTCTGTTCTTTTTTTCTGGAAAAGCCTGTATTTTAAGAGCTCTACTAATCTCATGATGCATTCATATACTGTACATAGGTTCGCTTGTTTTCAAGTTATTATCCTTTAGTTTTTGATTTTACAGCTAAACCTTTTTCATTCCGTACAATTCTTTTCAAAGAAAAAACCTCTGTTGACAGTTCCTTTAATTGAGAAAAATTGGTCTTTTGCAACCAATTGGCCTTTCACTACAACACTGACATGCTATTATCGGCCGTAGAGCGAACTTTGGGCCAATTTGCAATTTGCAAGAATGCTGATTGGGGTCAAAATACTGATTTTTGGGTGGTCCCTCGAATACGAAACTGTATTCCAAAGTTGCATGTCCCTGAAATAGACTATAGATGTACCCTTTGGCAATTTGTTAGCCTTCCATTAGAGGTTCCACCACTGTACCTTTAATTGGGTTCGCAAACTGGAAAAATGCGCAAATGAAAACGAACAAAAGTGTCCTTAAGCTCTCGAAAAAGGTTGAATAATGAAATCATGCACATAATGAAATAATGAATAGTTCCCTCATTTGGGCTGAAAAAATGTGACGAGAAACTCATAATTGAGTTTCAAGGGCCTTAATCACTTGAAGGGTCTGTTTAGGATAGCTATCTACATGCACAAATCCGATTTTTGTGTTTTTTTTTTTTTATTTCTTATTTTGGCAAATCATTGCAGTCGGGACCCGAGGCGCTCATCGGGCGTGGTCGCCGAATCGACAGGTCCGCCATTGGGCGATTTTCCATCGCCAAATACGTGAGTTTGCTATTTTGAAGATAAATTCAGTGAGACCACAAAAGGCAAATGTTCTCCACAAAAAATTATTTTGCCAATTAACTTTACATACAAATATCTTCTAAAATCTCAGCGGGTCAAACATTTTTTCATAGGGGACTTCTTCTGCTACATGAGGTAAAGTTGGGAATTTTTTTAGAATGACAATCAAATTTTTTTGAGATACACACCTTTGTCATAACATCACCCGTTTCATTTCACCATCGACTCAGGGAAATCCCCAGTCACATCCTTGAATTAGTCCAAAAATGAGTGATAAGTGGATTTGCATATGGTGTGTGTCCAGCTAGAGTATCTTCAGAATACAAATGTTTAAAAAGCATTACGTTTCCTTAAGAATTGAGACAGACGAATTTAACATCGCGGTGCGTATTAATCTGAAACGTTAGCGGTAGCTTCTGGCAATCATGCCGCAGTAAATCCGAAATTTTGTCTCTGCGCACGTGCAGTACAGCAATATGGTCGATGCACGTACAGAACACTACTGGAAAGTAATCCAGCAACTTTTGATATGATTTAATGCACTTTACAAATCATTGCGACATTTTAAAGGTGTATTAAATTATGTAACTATATCCGAAGGTTTTAACAAAAATATGAGTTATGATTTTTTAATGGTGAATGTCGCCCAATTCGCCGTAGTCGCTCAATTAGGCGATCGCCCGATTGAGCGCTCGGTCCCGACTGAATTGATAGTGGCCTTTAAAGGTTGCTTGTTTCCGATCGTCTTTGGGACTTCCTGATTTATCCGGAACTGCGGAGTGTATCCTTTGATAATCAGATGAAGGCCCATATTTTTCTCATTGTCATCCTGAATTTTCAGCTTTCAAATCCTTCTCATGAGAAACATATAACAAAGTACGTTTTTATGGTTTGAAGGTGGATGATCCGATCGTCTTTGGATTTACCACAAGGACGATCTACCCGGAAGATAAAAGGGCCGTAATTTTTTCTCATTGGTCCATCCTGAAATTTGACCCGCAAATCCATTTTCATTCCAAGATAAACAAAAAACGCTGAATTAATGGTTACCATCAATATTAGCACATATTGAATAGCTTTTTTGTATGGGCTTTTGCTTCTACGCAAAACACAAGTTTTTTTTTCCAACGGAAAACTTGATGTGCATGGTTAGCACACGCTGCATGGTAAAGCAAGGTGTCCAGTGGAAGGTAATGGACCCCTTAACCCACCCCCACCTTTAGTCTGAAAACACGGGTACGCAAACCCAGAAAACAGGGGTCCAAACGTGGTTAAATTAAGCGGTAAAAAAATTTGGTTTCTCGCAACCCATGGCATAAGTCCATTCCTATAGCTCCACGTCATGATATAAGTGTACTTCACTCCATTATTAATGGGCATTGGGGAGTTCACAACCTTTAGTTTAATTCAACCTTCAATCCCACAAGTGCCCTATCTCGACCTGTCACTCAATCTCCAAATATAATATCAAAAATCAAGAGAACCCATGATTCATAGCAAACAGAACATTGCAAAGCAAAGGCAACGAATGACAACTTTACCCCAACAAGTTTCACTAATTAAGAATACACTGACAAGATTTGTTAATGTTTTAATTTCAAGTTTGCCTTCTCCCTTTACATCCAAAGTCCAAATTTTTGAGGCAACATACACACAGGGCTTCAACACAGGCATCATCATACAACTCGCAAGTCTTCTGTAAGCCTAGCCTAGAAATACATCGCCAAGAAAAATGGTTTTCACTTTGAGATATTATTCGCAATGCCCATCTAATCCAGAAAAACATATTCGCTACTAACATTTATTCAGGGTTTTGCATTTTTTGAAATTTTAACAGATGAAATCCTTGGAGGAAAGTTTCGCGTCAACATCACTTTCTGTCCGGTGGCCATTTGGACTCCCTAGAATGAATTTTTAGCTCAGCATACATAGAATGCAGAGCTATTGTTATGGCAATGTGTTGACTCTATCTAGCTATCTGTCTGTCTGTATGCTATCTATCTATCTATCTATCTGTCTGTCTTGTCTGTCCTGTCTGTCTGTCTGTCTGTCTGTCTGTCTGTCTGTCTGTCTTTCTGTCTGTCTGTCTGTCTGTCTGTTCACACTTGCCTAATGCGTCTTGTTGCAAACGCTTGGGCCGATAGCATCGAAAAATCGTCAAATACTCATTGACCCAAGGCCCATGTGGGTGTTCACAGATTTGGGTCACGGTCCGTGGGCCGATTAAAGGGGCTTCTTTGAAAATCTATAAATTCCTGTCTTGTGCCACAAATCAATTGCTGTAAATACTTGACTTGGTTAAAGACCGCTGACCGAAGGGAAAAAAAAAAAAAAAAAAAAAAAAAAAAAAAAAAAAAAAAAAAAAAGGAAAAAAAAAAAAAAAAAAAAAACAAAGCCCAAGTTCCATAGTGTGTTCACAAGTTTGGGTCAAAGTCACGTGGCCGATTAAGGGGCATTCTTTGAAAATCTATAAATTCCTTCTTGTGCCACAAATCACTGTTATATCACTAACATTGTTAAGAAAACCGCTGACCCAAGGTCATATGGGGTGTTCACAGATTTGGGTCAAAGGTCACATGAGCCAATAAAGGGCTTCTTTGAAAATCTATAATTCCTTCTTGTGCCACACAATCAATTGGCTATAATCACTAGACTTGGTCAGAAGAACTGCCTAACCAAGGCCCATATGGGGTGTTCACAGATTTGGGTCAAAGGTCACATGACCAATTAAAGGGGCTTCTTGAAAACAATCTAATAAATTACTTCTTGGCCCAACAATTAATTGCTAGAATCACTAGACTTCGTCAGAAGAACTGCTGACCCCAGGTCCATGTGGGGTGTCACAGATTTGGGTCAAAGTCCCGTTGGGCCGAGGTAAGGGGCATTCTTTGAAAATCTATAAAGCACTTCTTGTGCCACAATCAATTGTTATATCACTAGACGTTCGTTCGAAGAACCGCTGACCCAAGGTCCCATATTGGGTTGTTCATCATATTTGGGTCAAAGTCACATGAGCCCATTAATGGGCATTTAAATTCCTATAAATTCCTTCTTGTGCCACAAATCATTGTTATAATCACTAACTTTGTTAGAATAACCGCTGACCCAAGGTCATATGAGGGTGTTTCCACAGATTGGGTCAACGGTCAACATGAGCCAATTAAAGGGGCATTCTTTGAAAATCTATAATTCCTTCTTGTGCCACGAATCAGTGCTATAATCACTGACTTGGTTCAAAGAACTGCTGACCAAGGCCCATGGGGGGTGTTCACAATTTGTTGGGGGGGGGTCACGGTCACGTCCCACGGGGCCGATTAAGGGCTTCTTTTGAAATCTATAACTTCCTTCTTGTGCCACAAATCATTGTTATAATCACTAGACTTGGTTAGAATCAACTGCTGACCCCCCCCCCAAAAAAAAACAAAAGGTCATATAGGGTGTTCACAGATTTGGTCCAATGTCCATGTGGCCAATTCACGGGGCATTCTTTGAAAATCTATCAATTCTTCCTTGTGCCACCATCAATTTTTATAATCACTAACTTGGACAGAGAACCGCTGACCCAAGATCCATATGGGGTGTTCACAGATTTGGGTCAAAGGTCACATGGGCCAATTACATGGCATTCTTGAAAATCTATAACCTTCTGTTGCCACAAATCAATTGCTATAATCATAATTGGTCAGAAGAACTGTTGCCCAAAGGCTCCATGGGGTGTTCACGTTGGGGTCAAAGGTACAACCTGAGCCAAATTAAAGGGGCCATTCCTTTGACAATCTATAACTTTCCTTCTTGTCCACAAAAATCAATTGCTATAATCAACAGATGTGCTCAAAAAGAACCACTGACCCAAGGGCCATATAGGGTGTTTTCACAGATTTGGGTGAAAAGGGGGGTGATTATTTTGGTTTTTTTCAAATGTGGGCCGATTAAAGGGCCATTTCCTTGATGATCTTGAGACTGCGGGCCTACTAAATAGTAGGCCCTAATTGGTCTCAAGATCATCTGCGGGGAATATTTCACCATCTCCCTCTGAGCAGTCTATATGGTATACTATTAAATGCCGAACAGGGTGCTTTTTGTACTCCATAAACGTCTCTTATGTATGCTCATGTTGGACTTTTCACGATGAATATCGCCACAATGGAAAATGTTGTGAACCCGGGGGTGGTGTCAAATAAAAGAGAGGGAAATAAAAAATACTATAGATGTAAAAAACGTGGGGGGCTATTCCTAAACGTCTTTTACTTATGCTCAATGTGGGGGACTTTGCAAGATTAATATTCCACAATGGAAAATCAAGAAATAAAGAATACTCTAAATGTAAAAACCGGGGTGCTACGTCCAAAACGTCACTTACTTATGCTCATGTGGGGACTTTTCACGATTAATCTCCCCACAATAGAAAATGTTGTAACCCCTGGGATGTTGTCAAATTAAAAGACGAGGAAATAAAGAATACGGATAAAAAAATAATGAAAAACTGGGGTGCTAATCCTAAATGTCTCTTACATATGCTCATGGGGGGGACTTTTCACGATTAACATATACACAATAGAAACTGTTGTGCCCACAGGGTTGGTGTGCCCATATTAATGAACCTGCTGAGCTACAGCACCACTGGTGCTCTTGTTTGATGGCTATCAGCAAACATCAAGGGCAGTTTGATAAATGAAGAACTGTGATGCGATATCTGGCAGGTATCGCAATGAAATCAGCTGAGACAAAACGTGCGCTTTAAAATATACTCCACGCCTAAAAAATCTGAACGATATAATTACTTATTAAAAAGGATGTAGGTATGTAGGTGAATTATAATAATAAATGCCAGGAGCGTTGTTAGCGTAATGTGTTGGGCTTATTGACCTGTATCCGTAATGAATTGATAACGAAAAACATGATGTGGAGTTTGAGAGGATGATCCAGCTTGGGCTTAGCGCGTTCATTTAAAGCAAGTTGAGCCGTGATGGCCATTTCAAACATCGTTGGATTTTTAGGCGGGGAGTATATTAAGTTGGAATCGGGACACATTTTTTATCTCTGGAAAGATGTAAAATTGGGAGGTTTCAATTCCCACAGTAGTAACACTGAAGTGCGGTTTGCTGGGTCCAGTTGGAAATTTTTTTGACCCCCAAAAAAAAAAAAAACCCCCCCCCCCTTCTTTGTTTGATGTGAAATTCAGTCGTCCATAATTAGCTAATTCCAAAATCGGCGCCTGGACGCAGAAACGCAGAAAAAAGCGACCCCATTGCAGGAGACGCCATTGAAATACAATTTTTTTTCAAACACAGAAATTTGAACAATAAGAGTACACAATTTTCTAAATTCTTTAAATTTAACGTAACCACTTACTGAAATCTTTTATTAGAAAATTAACTGTGTTTTGTACAGAATGATTTACACTCTGAGCTATAGAATGCTAAACCTGTGATGTCATTGTCTTAACAGTGAGGTTGCTTGGTGACAGTTTCATGCTGTCCCTTCTTGTAGTCGCATATTCGCAATCACCTAAAGCTCCGAACAGAGCATTTGAACGAACGTGTAAATTGCACACCGGGATCGGCGGGCCTGTCGCAGCCGATATGCCCGTATGGACCTGGGGGACCTCTATACAGGTTCAGTGACCATAGAGCGTTAACACTCGAGAGAGGTAAAAATGCCGCTGCTGCGATAGAATACTGGATTAGGAGCCGACGAAAATTGCCGGGCGATTTTCCCCTTCAAACGTGAGTAAATGGCATGATAGAAAGACCCAAAGGCCTTAGTTAACACTAATCCCTAGGATATTGCTCCCCCCCCCCCACAATTGGAATGTGGACCCCAAAGGTCTGCATGCATATTGCCTCTGGAAATGTGCTGAAGTTTTGTGCTGGCCTGCCATAGTGCCACACCCATGTTGTAGAACCTATGGGGATACAACACGGGGTGTGGTACCAAAACAGTTGGGGATTTTTGTTGGGTTTGTGCCAAGTGCCAGCTGCGGCTCTCATCAAGTAGACATAAATCGGAACAAGCACATTGAACCATCAATATACTTATTAGCTAAGTAGTGAATAGGGCGTGGCACTATGATTTATCACGTCTAGCACTCTAAACCACAAGTTGTTTCCGACGGTACTTGATGGTCAATATGTACAAGTGTAAAGTTCTCATATTCAAGTAGAGAACATTCAACACGATAGACAAAAGTTGGAAGAAGCACCTTTTGGTTATGCCTTGCGCTGTGCTGCGTGGGGGTATAGAAAATGAGGGTGGCGTTAATATTTAACATGTTTTATTGTATCATAGGAACCAAAGTAGGTATCAAGCTATTTTTACATGAGACGAGTTATCGTAATTTGAGTCAGTCAGGGTTTGATCGCGAAACTATCCGTACTGCACCAGTTGATGGATAGAGACAGACCCATTGTAAATTTGGATGGGCCTGCTGTGCAGAAAAGTTTGACGATGGACTTTAATATTGCATAAGACTTAAAGGTGCATTTTGTGATTCCAGCACCTCCATTTTTATTCATTGGTTCACTAGATAGCCTTGAGAAAAGCCTTATTCCCAAAATTGAGTTGATCCCGTCTTGTGGTTTGTGTTATGCGCAATTGCTTGTTTTCCACGGTCCCCATAGCCCGCTGTGCTTTAATTTCTGTCTGTTTACGGACAAAACTACAAAATTGCGAATTTCTTACAGAAACGACCGAATTGCACGTAAGATAGGTACACATAGATTACTAAAGCTGACGGTTTAGATGATACAAAAACCTCAACTTTTTTTTGTAAGTCCCGGGGGGACAAGGTTGTGATCACAAATGCCCCTATGCTTCCCGATCGATTGACACTTTCACTGAGGATGGCTTTAAGCATGCATTAATGTCTTTTTGGTTTAACGGTTTGTCCGCCTCGATTTCTGGACTTGGACTTCTAACCGTCAATGCCAGTGGCATTTCGGATTAGAATATTTCAAACAAGTCAGGGTCAGAGAGGGTGGTGCCTAGGAGGAGGTGCCTTATGGATAGTATGTATTATTCAAGAAAAAAAGTGGGTCAAAATGCCAATAAAAAAAGCCACATAAATTTTGCATTTGCATTTCACATTTGGTTTTTCAATCTCTTTGATAAGTGATAGTTTCTAAACTACTTTTAGTCCTAATTAACGGTAAATTCTTTTGTTTCCATCTTGTTGTGAATTGGGTTATAACTGAACTCTGCGCATTACTTTGCTAAAAAATGAGAACAAATCAATGCACTTGCACTGAATTTTGATGCTTTTTCAATGCACTCGAAACTCGCCCTGCGGAGCTTCGTTCATAGCCCAATCTCAGTGCTGTGCATGATTTTCCCATTTTTCTTGCAGAATTTAATTGTGGCACAGTTATTAACCTACATGTATAAATCACACTCCAATAATTCAATTTCATCACATCTATCTAGCAGACGTAACCGTTTAAGAAGGGATCCCGATTGATCTGGAAATGAAGACCTTATGCCTGAGTAAATGGCAGAACTCCCACTTTGCGTCCCGCTACAACTAATCTGAGACGACACAGGACAGAGGGCAGATGCCTTACGGGGTACTCTTAATCAAATCTACTATGCAAGGGCTTCTAACAGGTGAGGGTTGCATAGTCTGGTAACCAGAACCTGATCAACATCTTTAAACACTACTCGTTATCATCTACTGACCTATGGTTCAGGCACCCTCCATAAAGGGCAATGCACAAATAACCGGAGCAGGCTAAAATAGTGAAGCGCATGCCTTTTTTTTAAAAAACTATAATGTCAAAATAACACTCCAGATTTGCTAATAGACACTCGACCATCAACCTGTCCCATTCGTTTTTGGATATTTCCTTCTAGAAATATACAATTTATTATGTGTAAATTGAAGGCACTTTTGCATTCGTTTCTCGAGAGACTTGACAACCCTTGTTCTGTACATACAAATTTACGCATGCGATCAATGGCTTGTTTAGTAGCTAGTATCTATCTCACGGCATGTATGGCCCTCGGAAAGAAATGCGCTCGTTTGGTCTTGTTGCGTGGTTGAACCTGATTGTATTCGTGTCATTATCGACCCTGATTCTTTTACTTCTTGTTTATAAAAATAAAATTGGCATTGCAAATACGTTTAAAGTCCATTCAATCACAAATCGAAAAGATACCATACATACTTGTACTGCCCGTCACTGTATTACACCCTGGTATGACCAGTGCGGACCTTTACCCCACATGCTCGTGGCTTGGACTTACGATAAAAATTGCGAATGTTATGTCCTTGATCCACAATACGTCAAATATTATTGGCCAGTGTTTTCAAGCTTGAAACTGCAACACATGGAAGACAAGGTATATGCCCTTTAGAAGAATCCTGTGATTTCTGTCGATAAAACTTGCATACATTGTTTTTTCTTTCATATCCCACCTTCCTGAAGAAGTCACAGTCATTTGAGGCAGCATTACCTCAAGGTCTACTCATCAATTGTTTGAATCTGCAATACGTCAGACAGGTAGCGAGAAGTAACATATTTGTGTTATGTTTTTTGTTGTAGAGTCTACAAGTCGCTATACTTTGTCTCATCTGAAGTATAATTTGTGCGTGTGCATATACCTAGTGCTGCCTTTCATAGTTGCACGCGCTTGTGCTTTACCCTACGCGCGCGCTGAAATTCGGTTCAATTTACACCAGCCTCCCGCCCGTCCGCTACTTTCATACTTCGAGCTGGACCGAGTAATAATACTTCAAATTAATCGTAGCACATTTGTCATCTACAATACAATATAAAAAAAAAATCCGTGTAGCGCATACCTGCAATACCAGACAGGTAGGCAGAGAAAGGTAATCACATGTGTTATGTTTTTGTGTCGCCTGCCCTACGGCAGGCAGACACATCATGGATCACTTGTCCCACTGTAAGTTGTTGTTGATTTCTGTGTTGTTGATGTCTGTGTTGTGAAAAAGGGTTAACATTGCCTGTATATCCACCTACTTTGATGGATTTACACCACACTTGGGTCACAGGTCAACATGGCATCCCCCATTTTGTTTGATGACGGTCAAAGGTCCATGTGAGGTCAAGTTTATAAATGGCTGAAAATGTGAAATTAAACAAAAAAACATTTTTGGAAAAGTTGAAGTTAAATTGGAACCAAACTTGAGTCATAGGTGCAATATGTGATCCCTCCTTTGTTGATGAGGTCAAAGGTCACATACCAAGGTCAAAGTTCTGGAGTTCAGGTTGTAAAATAGGCTGACATTGTAAAATGGACCTTCTTGGTGAACAGTTGTAAGTTCATTGGACCCAAACTTGGTTTATGGAGATTACATGCAAACCCTCATTTGTTGAATGCCGTCACAGGTACATATCAAGGTAAAGGTCATATGAGGACTAGGGTTGCAAAATTCCCTGATTTTCATAGCGGAAAATTTCCATGGCAATTTTGGGAATTTCGGGAATTTCCGGAATTTTCGGGAATATTGGGACTTTTTCAAACCTTTTGCAATTGAGAACAAAAAAATAAGGTCCTTTTATTCAGATTAGGATATTATCTGAACTGCTCCACAAGAACATAAGCAAAACAGTCAAATGTTTTTAAAACAACTGAGAAAATGAATAACCACCAACTCTTTACACAAACAATACTGTTTTGGGTCATTTTTGTGTCGTCCTGCAAGAATTGCAGAAGGCACTTAGAGATTACTCTTGTCGTATGGTCCTGTGTGTGTGTGTGTGTCTGTGGTCCAAAATGTTAACTCTTAATATATTGCATGCTGTATTCCGGCCCTTCTTCCGGGAAAGTTTCCTAAATTCCCGGAAACTTTCGACCCCTTTGCAACCCTATATAGCCTAATTAATTCACAAAACCAGGACAGGCAGGAACACAAAAGGTCTCCGATGACCCGATGTATTTTTTTTTTTCAATTTTTTGCAGTTGTTTGATAATGGTCTGTAGTAAGCTACCTGTGAAACGTAATGCTCAAAATTGCATCTTTGTCATAAAAGAAGGCAATCGGCGATGAGCTCAAGTACTGGGAACAAGATTAAAAGAAACCTTTGTCGGCACTCCCCTATAGGGTGTCCTGTGGTTAAGATACTGCATGTGTACTTAAGTGGATGAATACCCTACGTGTTGTGTGTAATGGGTACTATGCAGGTGGGTATCCATGTGGTTATTTTTAAAGGTTAAGAAGATCAAAGGTGAAGGATCTGGCTGTGTTGTAGCCAACTTTCTCTATCATGTCTAATTTTGGTTGGTGATGTTTGCAAGGTCTCAAACACATGCTGAGGGTGCTTTGGCTCGTGTGCAAATAAACCAAACGGATGTTAGAATAAGATTAACTTTTAACACCTCAACCGTTGGTAAAGAAAGGGACCGTGTCACTCATTCGAAACATATCTCGCCAAATAGGTTGTGATATTGTGGGATTTAAGTGTAAGTTGTATAAAATGGTTGATTCCCCCAACGGCCGGATTATTTAGGACAATGACTCCAGCTGTTCATTGAGACGAGACCCAATATCTGTTCTAGATTGTTATAAGTACCGGTGTGTTAGATTTCAGAACTCAAGAAAATCCTATAAGAAAATCCTTTTCATCTCTGAAAATTACATACCCTTAATCTGTAACCAGCAATTGACATGCGCCATCAATTGATCATGATATTTTATTCATTGTACAATTTCAGAGATTGCAGAATGGCAAATCATCTCTAACCTTGACGGCAGATAACTCTCAAATGTGTACAAGATCTGAATCATGCTTCAGGTTTTTGTGTAGGAACCAAGTCAGTGAATGTAGATTTGTAATAGCCGGGCCTGGTCCTATATTTACTATGTGCATCGAATGTTAAAGGCATTCAGTAATTTCAGGGAGGACAACTTCAATTTTTGACAAAGCCATTTTTTGCATGTACCATAGCGTACCTCCGATTAACTAATCACCAAAGGAAAAAAAATAAGGTATGTCAGGTCAGGTTTCCTTTGAGGACCCTGCTAGTACTGTATCCTGGTAACCAGTCACTACCGGTTTCAGGACGATGTCATCGGCTAACTGCCCCCCCCCCCCATCCCGGGTTTTCTATAAGGAAATTTGATGGGAGGGTAAGGCTGGTTACCGTGGTAGAAAGAAAAAGAAGATCTACCGATAAGGGCGTCAGCTCTGGAGAGCTAATGGCAGCCGTCCAGCAACATGCTTCCTTGCATTGTGGGCTTGTTGTTGCCCCAAGGCTTGGCACATTCTGACTGAAATCTGTAGATTGGCGTCAGGAATGGAATCCGGTCAATTGCTCCAATAAAACCTCACACAACAGTATTGCTTGATGTGAGGTCAATCCGGCCACCCCCGTTTTTACGGGGAACAAACCAGATTTCAAAACTTTGGTTTTCCTCACTTATACAACAAATTCTTGTTATGGTACTTAAGGGATTTTTTGTGTCAAACCAATGTTTTGGATCTAGACAATTAAATAATGCAATCATTTCTTTCTGCTAGTCTGCTGCCAGTCAGTCCACAGCGTTGTGGCTTTAATGATTCTGATTTAGCCAATATTTCATCACCGAAACTTTGTTTGCAAACATTGCAATGGGTCACTTTACCTTTAAACCCACATATTGACGAGGATGAATTTAAACATGTACTTGAATCAAATTTACCATAATCCAAAATTTCCTTTGAGCATTTGCTTCAAGAACATCCTTTAAATGATAACCGATGATAAAAATTTAATTCCAATGAATATTTTGATGTTAAATATAATAATAAAAAAATAAATGCATTACCATTGTAGCAAGACTTTCAATGACTTAACCAATTACTACGTCTAACCTTAGCCTATTCATTTCATTCCTGCAGCTAAATACACAATATTGAATGACCGACTTCTAAAAACACTCAAACACACAAATTTCCCCTATAAGCTTTAGCGAACCTTGGTTAAATGGATGACAAATCCCTACCTTTAAATACATTGATAGGTTAATTCCATTGCTCATTGTCATAACAATTTTAAAAAGAAAGGTAGGATGGCATTTTTTTTGCATGTGATAGCGAAATACATGATTTTTGTAAGCCCCATAGAGTAGGTCTGTGTAAAATTAATATGGTTGACTAAATGTATTCAATCAACCTTTAAAAATAACAAAATCTAAACAAAGATTAAAAAAACTTATTTGGCTCATAACATCCAAATTAACATCTTATAGCTCTAAGATTTCACATGGTAAATTAGAAAGATAGCTTTCTTCTTTAGGCACCACAATTGTTGATCAACTTCCAGTAAACTTTTGGGGTTCTGGGAACGAGGTTCTTCTAACGATCAGAGGCCATGGCCCTTTTATGTTTCAGACTGTTGTTACAAGCTCTGCATCATATGCTTTTTTTTTTTTTTTCCTTTTCTTTTGTTGATAACAGCTAAGTGCCTCTGCAAAAGCACAGTCAACCCAGATGTATATCCATTTGAAGTCAGACAACCAACTACCTCTACCAAGCTCAAAACATGAGACCAAATTCTGGATCCCTCTTTACAACACAAACGAATGGTCATAGTTTTAGGACCTGCTGCCATTCGTCAAAGCCATACAGGAGATGAGCCACAAAAAACTTT